>CBVK0100300828.1:0-12983 GCA_900067695.1 Picea abies
ACCTGCCAATTTGAGTCCTAAATGAAAAGGGGAAAGAGGGAAATCTAAAATATTTAGGAAACTAGAAAAAGAGGGAAACATAAGAAGAAAAGGGAAACCCAAGGGAAAAAATAGAAAGTCAAACTTAGTAAGGTATCTACCATTAAGAACTTTCTAATTTAAAACTGAAGTAGCAAATTGATAATGGGGAAAGTCATTAAAACCTGTAAGAGAATTTGGGGACACCTAGGAGAGATTCTAGGAGTGACTCTAGGTGGGTGAGGGAAATAAGGGAATTTAATTAATTAAAGAAATTAATTTGTGGAGGAATGAAGGGGATGTGTGACACTTGTACGGGGAGGAATTTTTAGGATTTAATTTTTAAAAACTTAATTAAATGAGATTTTAGGAAAGTAAGGGACTTCAAAACTCTATATAATAAAGGGAGGAGAAGGATGAAGGATCTCTTATGTTTGCATAACGTTACACTGCAGAAATATCTACTTGACTGACTTAGCTTGTGGGAGTTGGGATACCCAACTCGGTGAGGAGTGGTAGCTCAGCCTTGCGAGGCAAGATGGGAGCTAGCTGAATCTCTGGATAGTGTGGGTGGCCCCTTTGTAGCTCAGGGGGCTAAGAGGGAATAAGAGTACCCCTAGCATTAGCTGGGAGGTACTAGTGAAGTCTCGTCGGTCGGCAAGCGGGACTTGCATAGAGCGCGTGGGACGTCACTTAGACTAGGCGATTAGGCAACGATACACTTTCTTCATTTTGTATGGTAGATTGTAGTAGTAATATGCTTGGATCTGCATGTTTAGTGGGTAAGTACATTGATTTTCTAGCGTTCTAGTTGTTGATTGAGTTTTCCTTAACCTAGCTCGATGATTGATTGGCTCCCATGGCCTTTGATTCCAAGCATGTCTTGACCACCTTGGGTGTATTGATTTGTGAAGTTTGTGGTTGTTTTTCCCTTCGTCCATAGCTCATCAGTCCTTGCCTGAGCAGTCGGCCAGGAGCCTGATCTACAATCATTCCTTCAACGTTAATAGACCTATGGAACTCAATACCCTCCTTTTCTGTGCATGGATGATGAGCAAAGGACATTCCTTTCAGCTGTCTACCTCTGTTATTGTCCTTGGCTGATTGTTGATTCCGTCATTTGGCAAAGACCTCTTCGTATGGATTATCTTGTGTCCAGGTTGGTTTTTCTCTGTGCCTTGACTGATAGAACCCCTGTGATCATTCCATGAATTTTCCCATTGGATCTTTGCGTTTCTCTTACTTTTTTCTGCATTGTATTGGTGTTATGGCAATGGAAAATCGAATTGATTCCCTGTCTGCATTTGTTTTATTTGGTATTCTGGCAATGGAAAAACGCAATGATTTCTTGTTTGCATTTTTTTTAATTTGGTATTCTAGCAATGGAAAAGAGAAATGATTTTGTGTCTACAATTTTATATTTGGTATTTTGGCAATGGAAAAACGAAATGATTTCATGTCTGCATTTTTTTTATATTTGGTATTCTGGCAATGGAAAAACAAAATGAATTCATCTTTGCATCTTACATTTGGTATTCTAGAAATGGAAAAACAAAATGATTTCATGTTTGCATTTTTATATTTGGTATTCTGGCAATGGAAAAATGAAATGATTACTCTATCTGCATTTTGTTTTTACTTTGAGGCAAATTTTCCCCTTGAAGAAGACCGTGTCTTGTAGTTAAGAAATGTTGTTTTGAGTACCTTGTTGCCTGGCAATTTCGCCCCACTCTGGACTGATTTTCATTTTATTGTTGGGGCGATTTTTACCCTTGTTGAAGACTGATATATGCATTAACAACATACTGCTACTGGATTTCTGTGAGTGCCCACGAAATGCTATTTTGAGGCTGTGTTTTTACTGCCATTGCCCACAACCTTCCAATTACTTAAGGTTGTGTTTTTACTATCATTGCCCACGATTTTACAATTCCTTGATGCTGCGTTTTTTCTTCCCGATTGTCAACCGCATTTTTCCTTTCGAAAGTTGACTAATTTGATGATTGGTTGCCCACGATTTTTACCAATTAAATGTGAATGAGTTGTTGTTTTTAACCTTGAATTTTCCAGAGAAATGTTCTCTGCATCTTCATGTTGAATGCCCACAATTTTTTCCCTTTATTGATGACCACGGACTTGTTTTTAAAAAGAAATACCGAGTTGCTTTTACACCCCACGAACTTTGCTTTTAAAACTGATTACTATGTTGTTGCCTTAATTGACCATGATTTGCCCTTGGGAATGTGACCGAACTTGCAGTAAATGACCACAAAGTTTTTCTTTAAACTGGACTGTGTTTTATGACTTCTTGACTGTGGTTTTTCTTTGTTGTTGCGATTCTCTTGATTTAACCCAAGCCATTCCCCTCTCAAAACTTAAAATTTTTAATTAATAACCCACAACGAACTAGATGTTAACTCAGAAAAATTCGGATGGATGAACTCAGAAATTTTAGTGGTGGAGTCATAGTGAACGTGACGTTAAACTCAGCTGACCTTGAAAGGTAAACCTAGCGTAGTGTATGACACCGATTTAGCTCACTAGCCATTCCATATGTATTTAATGTATATGCTCGAACCAAATTTTTTTATGTTTTTAAGGTAGGGTATAGAGAACTCTTTATGGATTGCCATAACCTAGGAAACAATATCTATTTTTAGACCACATTATCATTTGTTACATCCTTAGACTTAAATTATTTATTAACTATTTTTTTAGACTTATGATTGGACATCAAGTGTAATAGTCGAATGTTTTACCTTAATGTTGCTAATACTGTTAGATAGCATGTTGTAAACTAATATTGTTAATAGTGTTGAATCAAGGCGTTATATTGAAATTGGTATCATTGTATATATATATATTTGTTAAATCGTTAATTTAGATCGTTCTTAATGTTAAATTAAATTAACATGTATTGACTTAATTGCAATTTAGATTTGTTGAATTCAAGGCTAATATGAAATTGTAAATGGTGACTATTTGAGTTTGACTTAATATCAGATTGGAAATCTATGTTAAATTTAGACTGTCAGCATGGACTATCTTAGACGTGATTAATGGTCAGGATGTTGATGAAGTCTTATCTTGTTTAGCGTCTTCCTTGTGTCATCCTTCGGTGTCTCGTCGACATCTTGTTTGGATTGGAGTGTGGTTTCCTTCAGTATTTGGTTTCTAGCACGTCGTAGTTTTCTAGAGTCCTTGGTCTAGATAGGGTTTGTTGCACCAAGGTTATTGACACATCTAGCACCTGGAGACTCCATGATTCCTGATGAGGGGATCATGATGTGCCCTATTTGGATAGCGGCAAATGATAGCTTGGCCTGAGTCGGTGTCTCCCATGAGAGTGTTTGTGAGCATTGTAAGTTTGTTTTTGGCGCTTGGGTTGAATGCCTTCAGGCATTAGGTCTGTGTGCCTTGAGGTTCTAGTCTTTGTTTGTCTAGGCCATGATGTCAGGATGTGGATGTTGTCCCTTAGCTTGTAGGCATGGTCATGTTGCATCGAGCGGGTAGTCACCCTCCTTGTTACTCTGTGCATGTTTTTCCAGTTGTCTTGGTGCTTGTGTGTGGGTGTCATAGTAACCCGTTGCCTGGACTGCATGCTTGTGTTCTTCGTCAGTGGTGTGGTTAAACTGTTGTTGTTGTCGCCTCTTGCCTCTTAACTCCTAAAACAAAAAAAAAAACAAAAAATTCACTTATTGTCGTAACGATGGGGAACGTTACATATGGTATCAGAGTGAGTTCAACCCTGAGACTGTGGATCGCCAGGATTTCCACTACAGTAAACCCATGAGGATTAACCCTTGTGTTAAGTAAAAACCTTAACGTGTCCTCGCGGATATTGCATTTAGAGGGTGCCCCTGAGGGTCCACAACGCGCAATAGCTAGTACCGTTAGCATCCTCTGAGATCTCGAGAGAGATGAGTTCTAGCATCCATGAGTGTCACGGATGGTCGTGTCATTGAATCATAGTTGTAGAGAAAGGCATGTGCTTCACACTTCGTGTTTATGACCTCCAACATGAAGGTCGACATGGTGGTCTTTTGACTGAAGGGGAATGCTCTTTTATGGTGGAAGATGCTCCTGCCCCTTTTAAACCTGGCCATCGACGACGTGTCATGGGAATTGTTCAAGGGACGGTTCCAGGAGAGGTATGTTTCTAAGGAATTCGTTTGATGCCTTGCGATGAGGTAGCTGCACAGTGCTCAAGAATGAGGCCTGTTTTGGAGCTGCTTCGATATGCTCTGCACAAAATTACCCAAAAGCTTAAGGTCAAGAAGTTTGAGTTTGGCCTTATTGTTAGAATTCATCTTCGACTTCAAGTACCAGGAGTACTAGACTGAAGAAGGCATGTTGGATGTGTGGGGAGCCACACTACTAGCTCGACTGCCTTGTGGAGAGGACTAGAGCTTCCAGATCAGCTGGACCCTCTACCGTGGGAGATATGGGCAAGGCCCATCATATTCATGCAGCGCTGAATAACCACCAAGCAGAGCATTAGTCGAATGTTCTCGAGACAACAGGTACCATTTCTGACCAGACCCTTAGTATTTTGATAGATCCCGGTGCTACTGAGAGTTTCATTTCTGGTGCAGAGCTAAAAAGGATTAAGGTAAAGGCAGTCGAACAGGATGAGTTTAGCTTCATAGAGATGGCCTCAGGAGCCAAAAAAAAGGTTGGAGGAAAGGTTATGGGTTGTATCCTTAACTTGGGAGAGTTTGTCACCAGGGCCAACCTGTACATCATGATCTAAGGATCTTATGACGTCATGATCGGTATGGACTGGTTGGAATCGCATGAGGCAATACTCAACTGCAAGATGAAACAATTGAGCTTGGTCGATGATGAGGGACAAAGAAGTGTGATTTTAGGATGGAACCAGGGAGTTTCCTTGAGGTTCATCTCTTCCTTACATCTACAGAAGAGCATGTGCAATGGGTGTAATATTTATGCGATCCTTGTGTTAAACGAGAAGGGAGTAGCGAAAGGTCTAAAACACCTTCCAGTGGTGAGAGAGTTTGTGGACACATTTACAAAGGAGTTACCTGGGATGCCGTCAGAGAGGGAATTGGAGCTTACTATAGACCTAAAATAAGGAACTGAACTGATAGCTAGAACGCCTTATCAGATGTTGACCCTAGAGTTACAGGAGTTGAGAATGCAACTGATGGAATTGCTGGACCTGGGACTAATACATCCAAGTGTGTCACCATGGGGTGCACCTGTTATTTTCATACAAAAGAAGGATAGGTCATGGAGGCTCTGCATTGACTACCGTCAATTGAACAAGGCAACGATCAAGAATCGGTATCCATTATCTAGGATTGATGATTTGTTCGATCAAAAGAAGGGAGCGACAGTGTTCTCAAAGATCTATTTACGATCAGGGTATCACCAATTACGGATCAAGGAGGATGATGTCCCTAAGACTGCCTTTAAGATGAGGTATGGAAATTATGAGTTTATTGTTTTACCGTTTGGACTGACAAATTCCCTAGGGGTATTTATGAGTTTGATGAATGGGGTGTTCCATGAATACTTGGAAAAGTTCATCCAAGTATTAATTGATGATATTTTGATTTACTCTTGGACGTCAAAGAAGCATGACGAGCACTTGTGCTTGGTACTACAGTGTCTGTGAGAGCACAAATTGTATGGGAAGTTTTCCAAATCCTCATTTTATCAATCGATAATTCACTACTTAGGGCATGTCATCTCCGGCGAAGGCATCGTCATGGATCCAACAAAGGTTGAGGCTATTATGGAATGGCCTACGCTGACGAATGTCCTAGAAGTCCGTAGATTCATGGGTTTAGCAGGATACTATCGATGATTCGTCGAGGGATTTTCAAAGATAGAAAATCCGATCACGGAATTGCAGAAGAAAAAAAAGAAGTTTGTTTGGATCTAGAAATGCGTGGAAGAATTTCGGAGGCTCAAGGAGTTGTTGACAACAACACCGATACTAAAGGTCTTTGACATGGACGCAGACTTCTTGGTATTCATTGACACATCCAAGGAAGGCTTAGGCGGAGTCTTGATGCAAAATGGACGAGTGATCACTTACATCTCGAGGAAACTGAGAAGGCATCAAGAGAACTACGCGACACACGATTTGGAGTTGTTAGCCATTGTATATGCCTTGAAGGTTTGGAGACACTACCTTGTTGGAAGAAAATTTGAACTAAAGACTGACCACTGTGGAATACAACAAAACTTTACGCAAAGCAACCTAAACACGTGAAAACGGTGTTGGTCGGAATTGATTAGCGAGTACGACTTCAATATTACTTACATAAAAGGAACAGTGAACCGAGTGGTAGATGCATTGAGTCGGAGACCACGCATCTTTTTGGTGTTGCCTTTTCAGACAAATCTACGTGAAAATATTCTAACTTTATAGCATGATGATGATTGATACCAATAGTTCGAGGGTTTTATCAGACAAAACACAATGATGGTACTAAGATTTGAAGGATTTTCATTAGATAGCGATGGTTTATTGAGGTTTAAAAATCAGATTTACGTATCACCGAATGATGAGTTGAGGATGTTGATCCTAAGTGAGGCTCATAAAGAAGTTTACATGGCTCACTCGGGAGTCAAGAAGATGAAGGTAGACCTTAAATCCTTATTCTTATGGAAGGGAATGAAAGCAGACATAGTCAACTATGTGGCCAGATGTCTAGAATGTTAGCAAGTAAAGGTTGAACATAGACACCCATCAACATTACTACAACCACACGCTATTTTGGAATCGAAATGGGAGGTTATTTCAATGGATTTTATTGTTGTATTGCCATTGATGGCAAGGAGACATGACTTGCTTTTCATAGTAGTATACACTTTGACGAAGAGTGCTCAATTTATTCCTGTGCGTATGATGTATCAGGCACCTGACACAGCTAAAGTTTTCATCAGTGAGATTGTGAGGCTACATGGCGTTCCTAAGAGGATTATATCAGATTGAGGATCGGTGTTTACTGGACGATTTTGGATGAGTTTCCAAGAGGCCTTGGGAACCCAACTTAACTTTAGTACTATGTATCACCTGGAGATTGGCAGACATATTGAATGAATGAACCAGGCCTTGGAGGACATGTTGTGCATGTTCGTGATGGAACAACAAAAGCGTTGGGAAGAATGCTTGCCATTGGTGGAATTCAATTATAACAATAGTTACCAAAGCACCATTAGTATGGTGCCCTTCGAGTTTCTTTACAGGCGACTTTGTCAGACGCCTTTGAGTTGGGATCGGCTTGAGGATAGGGTCCTGGTGGGATTGAAAGTGATCCAAGAAATGGTATTTTAAATGCAAGCTATAAGACAAAGAATCCAGGAAGCGCAGGATCGACAGAAGAGTTATGTCGATGTGCGTCGTGTTGACCATAGTTACGATGTGGCAAGTATTCTTGCAGTTGAAACTGCATAAGAGTTCGATCTAGTTGGAAAAAGGGGCTAAACTATCTCCTAGGTTCATGGTAACCTACGATATTATGGAAAGAAGAGGCCCGTGGCCTATTGACTAGCCTTGCCTGATTATTGAGGTGTTTTGCACGATGTATTTCACATCTTTGTTTGAGACATTTTGTTTAGTGATCCTACACATGTTTTGACTTGAGCACCTGGCGGGTGTCGGATGAGGGGGCGCTCACGGCTCAGCCGATCTGCATCTTGGATCATCACATTCGACATCTACAATGTTGAACAATAGATCAGGTCAAGGTCTAATGGGACAACTATAGTCCGCACTCGATGACCTGGTAGGATGCATATGATATGTGCTACTAGTTTCCATTTTTGTTTGATAGATAGAATTATGATATTGTGATACACATTATTTCAGAACTTATACTGTGAAACTTTAGGATGAAGTTTAGACCAAGAGGGGGTGTATGTAACATCTTTCTCTGGCACACTGAGCAAAATTATTCTTTGAGGACACTTGCTCGCACGTGATCCATATTATTATGCCATTAAAACATTTAATTTTGATTATGAGGCATTATGGGTTGATGGCATGTTGTTTTATTGCATTGACATAGACAGGTGCTATTGACTCCGTTTTACTGAGTGTGCAGGATTTTGGACCTTGAGGATGCAGAGGCATTGATGGAACCCCTTGGACTCCGGATCAAGTCAGGGAGTGTATCATTTGGGTTTGATTTTTTTACTATGATATTAGTGCATCTGATTAGATGATATGATATGGATATATTCTGACATGATTTGTTGATGATGCAGGCTAACGATAGCTTACCGACCAGACTCACATGTGGAGTAAAGGGGTCATGCACGAATATCGGAGATGTTGAGGGAGAGGTGTGGACAACACCCTTGCCACAACCTACTAGCACTCCCGCCGTTGCTCGAAGTGTAGGTTAACGTTTACCTAGTTCGAGAGGACCCACGATGTCGTGAGGGAAGACTATGACAGTTGCTCACAATGATTCTAAGGGGCACGCAATAAGGTGGGGTCCTTATTCCTTAGAGGCCCTTAGTCTCCCACAAGTTCACTTGGCGAAGTATTGACTCCAGGGGTTTTTGATGTCTACCAAGTCAGTCAAGAGGTGAGTGGCACCCTTGGAGCACATGGTGTGTCCTGAAGGGCATGTCACGTAAGAAAAATGGGAAGAGGCGAGTGGCACCCTTGGAGCACGTAGTGCAACCTAAAGGGCACGTCATGCAAGGGAAACAAATTAAGGCGAGTGGTACCCTTGGAGCATCAATGTGTCCTGAAGGGCACGTCGTGTTGTTGATGATAAATGAATGAACCTAGATGGCCTTAGGACGAATAATGTATTAAGAATTCTTAAAAAAAAAATTCCCTAATAAAATGTCTCCCATTACGAAAATTTAAGGTCTAAGTCTAAATTATGCTAGTGGTAAAATTTTATCTATCTATGGAAAAAGGAAAAAGGGGGTTAATTTCTACACCTGCCAATTTGAGTCCTACATGAAAAGGGGAAAGAGGGAAATATAAAATATTTAGGAAACTAGGAAAAGAGGGAAACATAAGAAGAAAAGGGAAACCCAAGGGAAAAAACAGAAAGTCAAACTTAGTAAGGTATCTACCATTAAGAACTTTCTAATTTAAAACTGAAGTATCAAATTGATAATGGGGAAAGTCATTAAAACCTGTAAGAGAATTTGGGGACACCTAGGAGTGACTCTAGGTGGGTGAGGGAAATAAGGGAATTTAATTAATTAAAGAAATTAATTTGTGGAGGAATGAAGGGGATGGGTGACAATTGTATGGGGAGGAATTTTTAGGATTTAATTTTTAAAAAATTAATTAAATGAGATTTTAGGAAAGTAAGAGACTTCGAAACTCTATATGATGAAGGGAGGAGAAGGATGAAGGATATCTTCTGTTTGTGTAACGTTACATTGCATAAATCTCTACTTGACTGACTTAGCTTGTGGGATTTGGGATACCCATCTCGGTGAGGAGTGGTAGCTCGGCCTTGCGAGGCGAGCTGGGAGCTAGCTGAATCTCTAGATAGTGTGGGTGGCCCCTTTGTGGCTTGGGGGGCTAGGGGGGAAGAAGAGTACCCTTAGCATTGGCTGGGAGGTATCGGTGAAGTTTCTCCAGTCGGCAAGCGAGAGTTGCACAGAGCACGCGGGATGTCACTCAGAGCGAGCAATCAGGCAACGATACACTTTCTTCATTTTGTATGGTAGATTGTAGTAGTAATATGATTGGATCTGCATGCTTATTTGGTAAGTAAATTGTTTTTCTAGCGTTCTAGTTGTTGACTGAGTTTTCCTTAGCCTAGCTCGATGATTGATTGGCTCCCATGGCCTTTGATTCCTGGCATGTCTTGACCACCTTGGGTGTATAGATTTGTGAATTTTGTGGTTGTTTTTCCCTTCGTCCCTAGTTCATCAGTCCTCACCTGAGCAGTTGGCCAGGAGCCTGATCTATGGTCGTCACTTCAATGTTAATAGACCTATGGATCTCAACACCCTACTTTTCTATGCGTGGATGATGAGTGAAGGATGTTCCTGTCAGCCGTCTACCTCTATTATTGTCCTTGGTTGATTATTGATTCCACCATCTGGCAAAGATCTCTGTGTATGGATTATCTTGTGTCCGGGTTGGTTTTTCTCTATGCCTTGACTGATAGAACCCCTGTGATCATTCCATGACTTTTCCCATTGGCTCCTTGCGTTTCTCTTACTTTTTTCTGCATTGTATTGGTGTTATGGCAATGGAAAATTGAATTGATTACTTGTCTACATTTTTTTTATTTGGTATTCTAGAAGTGGAAAAACATAATGATTTCTTGTCCGCATTTTTTTTTATTTGGTATTCTGGAAATGGAAAAGAGAAATGATTTCATGTCTGCAATTTGTATATTTGGTATTCTGGCAATGGAAAAATGAAATGATTTCATGTCTGCATTTTTTTATTTTTGGTATTTTGTCAATGGAAAAACAAAATGAATTCATCTCTACATCTTACATTTGGTATTCTGGAAATGGAAAAACGAAATGATTCCATGTTTGCATTTTTATATTTGGTATTCTGTCAATGGAAAACGAAATGATTACTCTGTTTGCATTTCATTTTTACTTTGAGGTGAATTTTCCCCTTGAAGAAGACTGCATCTTGCGGTTAAGAAATGTTGTTTTGAGTACCTTGTTGCTTGGCAATTTCGCCCCTCTTTGGATTGATTTTCGTTTTATTGTTGGGGCGATTTTTACCCTTGTTGAAGACTGAGATATGAATTAACAACATACTGCTACTGGATTCTCGTGAGTGCCCATGAAATGCTATTTTGAGGCTGTGTTTTTACTGTCATTGCCCACAACCTTCCAATTACTTAAGGTTGTGTTTTTACTGTCATTGCCCAAAATTTTACAATTCCTTGATGCTGCATTTTTTCTTCCCGATTGCTAGCAACGTTTTTCCCTTCAAAAGTTGACTAATTTGCTGATTGGTTGCCCATGAATTTTTCCCTTTATTGATGACCATGGACTTGTTTTTAAAAATAAAGACTGAGTTGCATTTACACCCCACAAAATTTTCTGTTAAAATTGATGACTGTGTTGTTGCCTTAATTGACCACGATTTGCCCTTAGGAATGTGACCAAACTTGCAGTAAATGACCACAAACTTTGTCTTTAAACTGGACTGCATTTTATGACTTCTTGACTGTGGTTTTTCTTTGTTGTTGCGATTCTCTTGATTTACCCTGAGCCATTCCCCTCTCAACACTTAGAACTTTTAATTAATAGCCCACAACGAACTGGATGTTAACTCAGAAAAATTTGGATGGATGAACTCAGAAATTTTAGTGGTGGAGTCATAGTGAACGTGAAGTTAAACTCATCTGACTTCGAAAGGTAAACCCAACGTAGTGTATGACAGCGATTTAGCTCACCATCCATTCTGTATGTATTTAATGCATATGCTCAAACCAATTTTTTTTATGTTTTTAAGGTAGGGTACAAAGAACTCTTTATGGATTGCCATAACCCAGGCAACGATATCTATTTTTAGACCGCATTATCATTTGTTACATCCTTAGCCTTAAATTCTTTATTAACTATTTTTTAAGACTTATGATTGGACAACAAGTGCAATAGTCAAATGTTTTACCTTAATGTTGCTAATAATGTTAGATAGCGCGTTGTAAACTAATATTGTTAATAGTGTTGAAACAAGGCATTATATTAAAATTGGTATCATTATATATATTTGTTAAATAATTAATTTAGATCGTTCTTAATGTTAAATTAAATTAACATGTATTGACTTAATTACAATTTAGATTTGTTGAATTCAAGGCTAATATGAAATCGTAAATGGTGACTATTTGAATTTGACTTACTATCATATTGGAAATCTATGTTAAATTTAGACTGTCAGCATGGACTATCTTAGACGTGATTAATGGTCGGGATGTTGATGAAGTCTTATCTTGTTTAGTGTCTTCCTTGTGTCATCCTTCAGTGTCTCGTCGACATGTTGTTGGGGTTGGGGTGTGGTTTCGTTTGGTATTTGGTTTCTAGCACGTCGTAGTTTTCTAGAGTCCTTGGTCTGGATAAGGTGTGTTGCGCCAAGGTTATTGACACATCTAACACCTAGGGACGACATGATTCTTGATGAGGGGATCATGATGCGCCCTATTTGGATAGCGGCAAATGATAACTTGGCCTGATTCGGTGTCTCCCATGAGAGTGTTGGCGAGCGTTGTAAGTTTGTTTTTGGCGCTTGGGTTGAATGCCTTTAAGCATTAGGTCCACGCACCTTGAGGTTCTAGTCTTTGTTTGTCTAGGCTGTGATGTTGGGACGAGGATTTTGTCCCTTAGCTTGTAGGCATGGTCGTGTTGTGTCGGGCGGGTAGTCGCCTTCCTTGTTATTCTATGCATGTTTTGCTAGTTGTCTTGGTGCCTGTGTGTGGGTGTCATAGTAACCTGTTGCTTGGACTGGATGCTTGCGTTCATCGTCAGTGGTTTGGTTAAACTATTGTCATCGTCGCTTCTTGCCTCTTAACTCCTAAAAACAAAAACAAAAAAAATTCGCTTATTGTCGTAATGATGGGGACCATTACATTTATGTTGAATTTTATCAGTCCACAATGAAATATGTTGAATTTTATCAATCCCCATAGGTACAAGAATGCTCCACAATGAAATATGTTGAATTTTATCATGTTTTTTTGAACAGTCCACAGTGAACATAAAAGGAAGCATTTAAATTAATACATAGTAGAAAAGTATTTAAGAGTTTGATACTTAATTTAATGCATTGTAAAAAGGAGAATATACAAAACATTAGTTCAAAACAAACAACTTTACCACTTTTTAACAACTTTGCCAGTTTTTAAAGACAAAAGTTATAAACACAAAATTAATTTCCTATAAAGATAGAACTTATAATATGAAAACCATATTTATGTTACATAGCTAGCTTAATAAATTTGAGACAATAAATTGATATTTTGAATTCCATA
>CBVK0100300829.1:0-12983 GCA_900067695.1 Picea abies
CTCCAAAGATTCAAAAACAAACCCCCCACTAATCCAACTGAAACTAGTGTAGGAAAAATTCCACCAACAAAAAATTCAAGGGGAGCCAGCGAGGCTCCAGAAGGAGAACCTAAAATGGAAGAATCGGTATTGGGACAGGCAGAATGTGAGTCTGTTGAACATTTAGGAGACACAAAAAATCTAGTTTCTGAACCATCCATCAGTAGAATGGTAGAAGAAGAAGGAAATGTAGCTACAGAGACTGAGACCTTTGGGTTTCCAATCTTGGATATTTCCAGAAATGTCAGCATGAAGAATATCCCACTATCATTGTTACCCACTTTCAGAGGTATGTCAACTGAAGATCCAAATTTATTTTTATTTGAGTTTGGCATATTATGTAGAAGCTATAACTACTCAAACGATGCCCAAAAACGTAAGCTTTTTCCTGCTACAATGAAAGATTCATCCTTAAGATGGTTCATGAGCTTAGGAGAAAATATAATCCTTTCTTGGGATCAAATGAAAGACACATTTTTATGAAAATACCAAGACTATTGTAAGGATAATGTTAAAAATGACATTTTTAAAATGCATCAAACAAAAGATGAAAGTCTTGAAGACTACTTAGAAAGGTTTTTATACAACTATCAAAAGTAAAAAATATTCACCTCAAACCCAGTTGTAGTAAGAACTGTATTCTTGAAAGGTCTTAGAGATGATTGCATAAAAATTTTAAACTTGCTAAGTTCAGGAGATGTACACCAAAAACCTCTTTCAGAAATTGTAGATTACTATAGGAGATACTCAAGAGGACAAGCCAAAATAGGTAAATGACCAAGAGATCCTTTTAGCAGAAATACAAAACAAAGTTCAGGGGCTGTCACCAGAAATGAGTTAGGAAACTTATTAGAGAACTTTAAAACAAACATCTTGAGAACAATAAGTAACCAATTAGATACTCTGAAACTGAAAAATGAACAAGAAGATGCTTTAGCAATATTTTGTCATAGATGCCGAAAGAAGCACAACAATGAGAAAGAATGCCCATTAAATGTCATAGAAATATGTGGTCTGTGTACACTATAACACCCCACATCTGAGTGTCCAACCTTGCTTGAACTACAACCCATGTATAGGGGAGGAGGAGTCTCACAAGAATAGCCATACCCTTCTAGAAGACCTTGGAGAGCCCAAAATCCCAATACATTTTATGATCCTAATACACAATATCAACAACAACAATGGGGTCCTTCCCCACCATACCCTTCTAGAAGACCTTGGAGAGCCCAAAATCCCAATACATTTTATGATCCTAATACACAATATCAACAACAACAATGGGGTCCTTCCCCAATGACTTATCCATAATGGACACCTCAGCAAACTCAGCCTTGGAAACAAGGTTGGAGGGGACCTATGCATGGAAATCCCTCTTACCCTACATATCCACAATACCCTGCAAACATTTCCCAATTACTACCTGGATTCAACCCAGCATAGATGCAAGCTTTACACTCACCTCCTATACAACAACAATTAACAACCTGTTGGCAGCCAATTTATGTTTTTCTACTGTCTTTATAAGCTGCCTACACGAGTTTTTTGCAAACCTTAATTTTCATCACAATTCTCAAATAAAACAACACTTTTTGCATTATTTACACACTTACCTTTCTTCTTGTTTTCACGACTGCAAGCGTGAAAACTTGGTTTTCGAAGTCGCATTAAAATCGTCACTGAATTGTCATTATCATTCTTGTCGATATGCCCATTGCGTTTACATTTTACTTACCATTATACAGTTGGCAAGACCTCTTGATCTATACTCATTTGACATTCTTTGATCGATTATACAGTTTCGTTTCATGAGTGATTGAGTTTGTGATGCATTAATGATTGGATTTACATGTTATTTGATCAAAACACTTGGCACATTGGTTATTTAAAAAAGCATTGGTGTTATGTTTTTTCCCTTGGTATGAATCGTTTCATACAACACTTGGTATTGGTTTCGATTCATTTGTTTGGTTTTGAAACTATAACTATTGCTCACGTGAATTATCAACCCACATACCAAAGGTTCTGATTGATTGATTAAAGTGGTATAGTTGTAACACATATGCATTGTGATTTGAATAGTTTTTAAGCATTGGCGGTTGTACCATGGTAATGACTATTCTGCATGGGCAGAAACAACTCCACCACCTTCGCATGATATGTCATTAATGTTTACTCCTATCCCTGTTTCACCTCTACTAGCATAAGGTAAGCCTTTGAGCATTCTTCCCCTACGTATGTTGCATTCAAACACTGGCACCTTCACATCACTCATCGTGTGCTCCTGTCTATGGCACCAGTGGTGCGAATAGAGCCGAACGGTAGTCAAGCCCTGCTACTATTCGATAACACCCAAAAAGATTTAGAGGATAGTGGTTGGCTCACGTTTGTACAGAGGTTCGAGGGTTTCAATTTGATTGTTGCACAACAATTTTCCCTTACCTTTGATGGGTGTAGGGCCAAATTAGGTGACATTCATCTTGATCTGAATGAAGAGTTCATTAGCTCTGCCACAAGATTAGCAACCACGGGCCAGTGATGGTTTAAAAAATCTAAAGTTGATGAGGTGCCATGGCCACCACTATTCGTATCATGAAAGGTCACATCTTGTGATAAAGGTATGCCCATTTCCACACTTAAACCAAGGTGGCATGATCTTCTGATAATGGTTAAACAATTTGTCACCTGTGAGGGTCGGTATGGATTGGTTTTTCTTTATCACCTTCGACTGTTAATGAATTTCATGGGTTATCCATTGAACATGCCATTTTATTTCCAGCGTAGTCTTTACAAAATGGCTAAGAGGTTTAAATGAGAGAAGGATGATAGTAGCTTGTTTCACCACGGCCTGATCAGACTTATCGTCGTTCATCAATTAAACCTCCACGATGATAGTTGGCAAGCTTTTCTCTCTTGGAATGGATTTGTTGATTCAGAGTCTGTCCAAATTGATAAGTCTGTGGTCAGTGAGACTAAGGTCGGGCCACCCATGCCTTTTCATGCCCTTCTACCCTCTCCCAAACCCTCGGTCTACCCGGATATCGACCTACCCGACATTATAACAGACAAGGTTGAGGCTGTAAAAAATCCTGTGAGCAAGAAGGTCAAGGGTAACCCTACTGTCGATGGAAAAGGTAAAAAGAATGCTCAACTAATATCAAGACTTGCTAGGAATAAGCCTAAACCTAGTGTTGATCAAAATCCCATAGTCCTCAGCGAAGACTCAAACTCTGATATTGAGCGCTTCCTAGCTAGTGAGTACCCTTATTCCCAAGGTCTGTGCATCGAGCCACCCTATGACTTCGTTTCTAATTTACCCCCTTGCCTAAAGAACAATCCTAGTTACCCATAGATTAAGATACTTAATGAAACCCTCAGTGATCTGAAAAAACCCTCAATTGTCATTTCGAAGCCCGAGAAAATAGCCTGTGTTCAATGTAATGTGTGGCTGGAATGCTACTATACCGACGTTTCCTTATTACAGTCGAAAATCAAATCATTGGAAAACCAAGTTACAGTGTTGACAAGTGAAAGGGACAAGCTTCGAGCTAATGACAAGAAGCAGAAAACCATTGGTTCCATTGTATTTAGGAATGTCGAATTGGCTACAGCCTTCATCAATTCCAAACTATCTTGACCAAGTTGTCTGCTCATTATCCAGGTATGAGTTTCAATATCAATTTAATTTTATGAATTGCTTCAATTAATATAATGAATTGAGTTTGGTTTTCAATTAGCTCTGTCCATTGTTCAACATGACTCTGTCATAGTTTGATTATCAAAAACGGTTATGTTGTGGATCCTGTACATTGTTTTTGTTTTCCTAAAATTAAATGAAGTTATGATTTGGTTATATGATTTGGTCGTGCCCAGTTTAGAAATTGATTGGTTTTCACTGGGTTTGATTCATTTTGAATAATTCTATTGGTTTGAATTAACGAAATCAATGGGTTTTGTTTTCACTTGGATTTTTTTTGTATATAACCTGAACAGGAGGTTTTTACGCTAAAATTAGAACACGGTTCTGTTTTGATTTAACATGATTTTGTTGTTGGATATCAACGACTCTGATTTAGTTCTTGTGATTTGATTTTTTAGATGATTTCATAGGATTGAATTGGCTTGATAAATTCAATGTAGTCTATTAAATTGGAAAAACGACTATGTTTTGTCAACATTCTCGTTTGGATTTGGATTATATCTGACCTGTGCAAAATATCTTTTCGATGAAATCATGGAAATGTGTTGATTCATAACAATTATGTCAAACTCAAACTGTTCGTATCGAAAATCGATTCGATGCTGCTTTTTTTGGTTTTGATTTTATCTCTATTGAATTCAGATGAGAAAATTCGGCTAATAGTTCGTTTTAAAATGAATTCAAGTGATGATTTCGTGGACTGTAAATTGATTGTGTTTGCCCCAATTGGCGATAAAAAATGATGGGATGAGTCCTACCGATCCTGTTATCAACCGATTAATTCCATTATGATTTCGTTTGTGATAATTTACACATCAGTTTTGATTTGATCCGCTAATAGCATGGATCATTTGTTTATGTTTAATATTGTGATATCAATCTGAAAACGATCTTGTTGTTTTTGTATGGATTCGATCGTGTCTCCTGTTAATGGATGAGGTAGCATAAATGATTGCATATGATTTGTTAAAACTGTTGGTTTTGATTTCAATTGGTTATGAAAACGATTTCATTACTGTTCAGTTATCTAATACGATTTTGTTAACCCGAATTGAGGATAACGAATTAAAACAGAGTGTATACATCTCTATTATCATTTGGTTGAATATGATTTAGTTTTTTCAAGTTGCATACAAGTGTCGATTTGAATGATGCTTTTAACAATCAAATATTTTTTTTAAATAGTTTGAATATGTTTTTTAAGATTTGAATTGATTTTTAATACAATTCTGTGTTTGATTTAGACCAACCTTTGGATTTCTCTGATATCAGAGAACAATTAGGAGGCACTAACCTCACTGTGAACCCTACAGATCCAACCCTCAATCCTGCTGTAGGAGGATTTGGGATACCTCCTTCACCACCTCCATCATCTCCTTCTTCTTCTGGAGGAGATTCCTCTGAAGAAGGCAGTTCCCCTTCTCAACCTTCCACACCCACTACACCAATGGCAAACCAAAACAACCCAACTAGGCCTTGGCTCGACCAGGATGCGGTAGTTGTACCTGGAGCTCAACATACCTTACCTAAACATCCAGAGAAATGGCTTCCCAAGTTTGACGCTGACTCAAAACAGATCGCTGAAGATCACATTAAAAAGTTTATGTTAGCCATAAGAATCCGCAATGTCGAACATGAAGACGTTGTCTATAGGTTGTTCCCCTATACTTTCGAGGGAAATTCATCTACATGGTACTTTGACCAACAACCACATACCATTGTGTCTTGGGAAAAGTTTGAGTCATACTTTTTGGAAAAGTTCAGAGATGGTAAACCTACGGAAGTCCTAGTCATGGATCTTTCTAGCTTAAGAATGAACCCAAAAGAAAAAGTTAAAGACTTTAATCAAAGATTCTTAACACTTAAAAACCAAATCCCTACGGATTCCATGCTCACTGAGAATCTTATAATAGCATACTACACTAAAGCTTTGCATCAAAGTATAGTTATTTGGGTTAAATGATCTAAGAAATCCACATTGTTAGAAGCCTTCGAGGAGGCCAGCCATATTGAAAAAAACATACTTAGTCTTAAATACTCTACTAGCAACGAAACAGTGACTAGTTCTTCTTCCAAAAAAGAAGATTGAAATCCTCCCCAGGCCTACTCAAAGTAAAACACAACCTGAAAGCTCTAATTTAGAGAACTTAACTAAAGTTGTTCAAAAACTGTCAAATCAAGTTATAGACTTAAAAAGGACGACCGAAGAAGCTTCTTCGAGCAAAGGGCCTTACAAACCCCCGTTCCGGAAGCCTTTTCCCACCAACCGACCTAGTCCAACCACCGAAGGCCTTAATCTAGAAAGTCTGCAATGCACCCTTCAAACAATTCTAGAAGCCCAAGATAACTTGATGCCTCCTGAGATTCCCGAGGAGGTAGTTGAACAAGAGACAGTTCAAGAAGAAGAGTCTTCTCTGAATATTTTTGGACACTTCTCGGATATCATTTTTCAAGCTAACTTCGAGACTGTTCATCCCTATAATACCAGGAGTAAGACAACAAATAAACCTTCTGCCGAAAACACTACAACTTCGCCTCTAAAGCAATCTAAACCAACTGAGACTAAACAGATTCATGCGAACCCCAAGTTAGATTATGATGTAGTTGAAAATCTTAAAAAGTTAATGGCTAACATTTCTGTTTATGACTTATTGAAATTTCCTTTTCTGCTACAAAAAATGTTATAGAATATCTCAGAAAATGGCAAAAATGGTAATTCAAGCAGTAACAAGGTTGTGCAGAAAAGAGTTCCTCAGAAGACTTCCACTAAAAACAATCCTGATCCTCCAGATAAAGGAATACTTCATGTAAATAATGTAAATAATGTAGATAAAGTAACTTTAGAAACTGCGAGTAAAAAGCCACAAACTACCACTCTTAGCACTTGAAAAAATGTACCTCCTTTTTTGTTAACATTCAAAATCTTTAATAGAAATGTGCACAATTGTATGGTAGACTCAGGAGCATCATCCAATGTGATGCCATGGTCTGTATGCCAGAAGATTAACGCCAAAGTTGAACCCTCCACCTTAAAAATCATACAACTTGATTGGACCAAAGTTAAAGTTATAGGTGAACTAAAGAATGTACTTATAAGATTATCACATAACCCCAAGGTTTATCAAGTCATTGATATAATTGTTGTGGATATTCCAGAAGTGTATGGTCTATTTTTAAGCAGGGACTGGTTGGAGCAGCTACACGGTTATTTTGCGACAGATTGGTCTCACCTATGGCTTCCAGAGAACGACAAGCCTAACAAGATCAAGGTAAATCGTGAACGCTACTTTAAGTTCACGGTTACAGATTTGAACAATCCCAATGAACCATTTACACCTTCTGTTGATTCACCCGAAGTACAAGGGATGGATACCTTTTTCAAAAATTTCATGGTCGAGGCTTCACCTATCACCAATCTAGAACAACAATCCGAGATTGTAGCATATGTGCAACCAACAACTTCTACGCAACGGTCTCATGTACCCGATGGAAATCAAATTTGGTCTTTTTATTTTGATGGGTCAAAGTCCAAAGAAGGAGCTGGCGCAGGCTGCATTATTATCGATCTGGCAGGTAACAAAACATTGATTGCATGTAGGTTAGAATTTGAATGTACTAACAACACTGCATAATATCAGGCTTTACTGCAAGGTCTCAGAAAAGATTTGGATATGAACATTCAAAATTTGACCGTCTTTGGCGACTCCAAAATAGTGGTTAGATAGGTAAGAGATTCTATCCACTGTCTGTCTCCGCATCTTAAAAGCTACCAATCCGAGGTATGGAATTTAATGAATAAGTTTGTTGCTTTCAATATAAATTCTATTCCTAGATTGAATAACTCTGAAGCATATCTATTAGCTAACGTAGCTTCTAAACTCTTTCCTGCAAAAGGCTTGTCCCCAGATGCATTCTCCGTCAAATTGTTGTTTCGACCATCCGTTCGCGACAACATCACGAATTGGAGAGTATTTGACGATGATCAGCAGATTATTAACTTTCTGCACATGGAAGAAAATTTTCAAGGCGCAGTGATAGACGAACGCATGCACAATGACAATTTGCGCGATTTCACGGTAATACCAGATCTGAGAACTCCTGAATCTTCATTGGGCATGGTAAATTCGATCCCTAAATCTGTAGTTAGATTAGAGAAATTTTACGATCTTCAAGATAAATTTAAAAAGTCGTTCAACTGTAAAACCAATAGTTCCTCGTTATCTTATGAAAAAGTAAACTTAGGAACTAATGATAATCTGCAGTGTATTAATCTAGGGGTGGGTTGTTCTCAACAAGAAAAAGTTGCATTCATTAAATTGTTCAAAGAATTTAAAGATGTCTTTGCATAGACGTATGACGACCTTAAAACTTTCAACCCTAACATCATACAACATGTCATTCCTATTAAACCCCAAACCTTACCCTTCCAACAAAAATTGAGAAAAATGCACCCTAAGCTCGAACCGACCGTTCAAAAAGAATTGAATAAGCTCCTAAATGCTAATATTATCTTCCCTGTTAGGCACACTCAATGGGTTTCTAACCTTGTCCCTGTCCGGAAGAAAAGTGGGGAAATCTGACTCTGCGTCGATTTCTGAAACCTTAATAGAGCGTCTGATAAAGACAACTATTCTGTCCCACCCATGGAACAAATCCTTCAACAGGTATCTGGTTCTGAGAGGCTATCCTTACTGGATGGTCTCTAGGGGTACAACCAAGTCCCGATGTCTCCACCAGACCAACTTAAAACTACCTTCCGTACCCCGTGGGGCACCTATGCTCACCAAAAAATTCCCTTTGGATTGATTAATGTTGGTGTCACTTTCTAGAGAGAAATGGACATCGCTTTCCGAGGCTTAATCAATCAGTCCATCATAGTTTACTTAGATGATGTTACCGTATTCTCTAAAAACAAAAATGATCATCTAGCTCACTTACAAGCCGTTCTACAGCGATGTCGTAAATACGACATCTCCTTGAATCCTAAAAAATCCATCTTTGCAGTAGAGCAAGGTAAACTCTTGGGATTTATTGTGTCGAGAAAAGGAATGATTATCGACCCTGAAAGGACTCAAGTCATCGTGAAACTTCCCCCTCCTACATCCAAAAAAATTATGCAGTCTTTCTTAGGCCAGATTAACTTTGTGAGATGATTTTTCCCCAGTTTCTCCAAAATGGTCAGACCTTTACAGAAGTTAATTAAGAAAGAAACCCAATATCACTAGGGACCTCTAGAGAATCAAGATTTTAATGAAATAAAGAAGGCCATAATATACGCTCTGTCTCTCATGAGCCCCAACTTTTCTAAAGACTTTACACTCTATACTTTTGCTTCTGACCATTCCTATGTCGTCGTCCTAACTCAAAGAAACGTCGAAAACAATGAAGTCCCCATCACCTTTATGAGATATTCTTTTAAAGGCACTGAAATTAACTACCCAGCAATAGATCAGTAAGCCTACGATGTTTTCAAAGAAGTCAATCATTTCGGGTCTTATCTTTTGAAGTCTAGGACGAAATTTATTGTCCCTCACCCAACCGTTAGGAACCTGTTAGTGCAGAAGGAACTAGGAGAAAAGAGAGCTAACTAGGTCACCTCCTTGCAGGAGTATGACTTAGAAATTACCCCAACTCAAATAGTGAGAGGCCAAGGGTTATGCAAGTTAGTTTTTGATTCAGTAGCAGGACAACTAGAAGAAAGTGATACATCAAACCTAGGACAACACGATCAAAATGCAATCTGTTGCGCACAAAACCTTGTCAGTCCTTGGTATGACGATATAAGATTCTGTCTTTAACATGGGTCAGCCCCTTGTCACCTGGATCCCACTAAAAGAAGATCGTTGAGATTAAATTCTGCCTCCTTTCATTTGGTTAATGGTATTCTGTTTCGTCAAAGTTTTGACGACGTACTGATGTGCTGTCTTGAGAAAGACGAAGCAGAAAAATTCTTGCTAGAGTTGCATGCAGGAGAAGCTGGTGGTCATTTTGGTGGTGACACCACTGCCCATAAGGTTTTAAGAGTCGGTTATTATTGGCCCACACTTTTTATAGATGCTCATGCCTTGTGTCATAAATGTACCATTTGTCAGAAAACATCAGGGCGGTAACAAAAACCAGCCTTTCCTTTGCAGCCTGTTTCAGTAGACTCTCCTTTTCAGTAGTGGGGCCTTGATATCATAGGTCCAATAAACCCCCCATCCTCACAATAGCACAAATTTATCGTGACAGCCACAGATTACTTTACTCGATGGTCTGAAGCTGCTGCGTTAAGAACTGTCAACACCAGTCAAGTAGTTGCCTTTCTAAATTCGAATATTATCACTCATTTTGGTATTCCCGACTGTTTAGTATTCAATAACACTTCTTACTTTTCCTCTCTTGAGATGAGTGAGTTCACTTTGGAAAAATGAATTAAATTGAAATATTCTGCTAGCTATTACCCTCAGGGCAAGGATTGGCAGAATCAACAAATAAGAACTTGATTAAAATCATCAAGAGAACGGTGGTTCAAAATCACAAAAATTGGAACAATGCACTGTTGAACACACTATGGGCTGATAGGGTAACACCAAAAGCCATTGTAGGTAACTCCCCCTTTTTTCTCGTTTATGGTAGAGAAGTAATTCTGCCACCTCACATTCTTCTTCCTTCACTACAGTTGTCACAGAAAATCCAAGAAGAAGATTGTCCCCCTTTAGAAAACCGAATTAATGCTTTGATGAAGCTAGAAGAGGTTAGAGCTCAAGCTAAACGTAAGTTAGATCAAAATCAACTATTGGTTAAAAGATGGTTCGATTCTAACTCTGCTTCTGATAGGAATTTCGAAGTAGGTGACCTCGTCTTGAAATGGGATAAACCACATGAGGGAAAGGGAGAGCATACAAAATTTCAAAACCTATGGCTTGGACCATTTTTTATTGCTGAAAAGTTGGGTCCTAGTTCTTTCCAATTGCAGAATCTTGAAGGGTAGCCTGACACCTATCCGGTGAATGGCCAAGCCCTGAAAAGATACTTTGCTTGATAGAGACCCTTGTATATTATGTACATATTTTTCTTTTGTTCGCTTTTTCTTTTGCTTTTTGTTTTTGATTTTTTTTCTTTGAGTTTATCAGCTTGTGTTTTTGGAAATAAACATACCTGTATACTGAGCTATTCAGACAAAGAAAACAGAAAGTTCCTTCACTGAAATAACTGCTAAGAAAATTGTATAAACATCAATTGTATACTTCTGAAATTTACATCTATGATTGGCAAAAGTTTGTTGTTTGAAAGAAGTTAACTGATTTCAATCTCTAACATAAGCTTGTTGAGATTATCTTTTATATTTTTATGTTGTCCCTATTCCTTAAGGGAATGACTCAAAAGATGTCTCCCTACCTTAAGAAGTTGCTTCTGTAAATGAAAAATCTCTGGATCTTAGTAAAGGACACTTTTAAAAGAAAAAATTCTGCTGAGGTCTAAAAAAAAAAATATGTTAAAATATCATAATTTTCAGCATCACCCCGCTCAACTATATATCTTTGAAAAACAAAACAAAATAAATCATTAATAGAGCTGTGGGAAGTTCTTCTAAACCCGTCGGGATGCTGAACAGGTCTGCTGGCAGCGGGTAAATGCATGCATGGCACCAAGACAACTTCGTCGGGGTACTGAACAGGCCCGCTGGCAGCGAAGCAATGTCGCGTATATAAAAATTTTCAAATAAGAAACCTCTTAATGTCCTTTACTCTGATCTAGAACTTCTTGGCAGGATATGGATGTCGGAGTGGGGTAAATGGAAACCCTGTCGAGGATATGGACGCCTACTGGCAGCAGTGGCTCTGTCAACAGTATTGGAGATTTTATCTTTAATATCACAACTCGCTTGTCTTGAGACTGTTATCAGCTTTCATCCTTTAAACACTGCTGGAATATTTGGTTAATGATGATGTTATACGATTTTTTGGTTGTTATTTTTGAGTTGGAATTATCTTTGTTGTCCTAATCTGAATTCATTCTTTTGGCAGAGATAACTGCTTCTACCAGTGCGTCGCCATTGTTGGCAGCCAATTTACGTTTTTCTACTATCCTTATAAGCTGCCTACACCAGTGTTTTGCAAACCTTAATTTTCATCGCAATTCTCAAATAAAATGACACTTTTTGCGCTATTTACACACTTACCTTTCTTCTTGTTTTCACGATTGCAAGCATGAAAACTTGGTTTTCAAAGTCGCATTAAAATCGTCACTGAATTATCGTTATCATTCTTGTCGATATGCCGATTTCGTTTACATTTTACTTACCATTATACAGTTGGCAATACCTCTTGATCTGTACTCATTTGACATTCTTTGATCGATTATATAGTTTCATTTCATGAGTGATTGAGTTTGTGATGCATTAATGATTGGATTAACATGTTATTTGATCAAAACACTTGGCACATTGGTTATTTAAAAAAGCATTGGTGTTATGGTTTTTCCCTTGGTATGAATCATTTCATACAACACTTGGTATTGGTTTCGATTCATTTGTTTAGTTTTGAAACTATAACTATTTCTCATGCGAATGATCAACCCACTTACCAAAGGTTCCAATTGATTGATTGAAGTGGTATAGTTGTAACACATATTCATTTTGATTTGAATAGTTTTTAAGTGCCGACAGTTGTACCTATGGTAATGACTATTCTGCATGGGCAGAAACAACTCCACCACCTTCGCACGATATGTCATTAATGTTTACTTCTATCCCTGTTTCACCTTTGCTAGCATCGGGTAAGCCTTTGAGCGTTCTTCCCCTGTGTATGCTACGTTCAAACCCTGACACCTTCACATCGCTCACCGTGCGCTCCTATCTATGGCACCGGTGATGCGAATAGAGACGAACGATAGTCAAGCCCTGCTATTGTTCGATAACGCCCGGAAAGATTTAGAGGATAGTGGTTGGCTCACATTTATACAGAGGTTCGAGGGTTTCAATTTGATTGTTTCACAACAATTCACCCTTACCTTTGATGGGTGTAGGGCCAAAGTAGGTGACATTCAGCTTGAGATGAATGAAGAGTTCATTAGCTCTACCATAGGATTAGCAGCCACGGGCCAACGATGGTTTAAAAACTCTAAAGTTGATGAGGTGCCATGGCCACTACTGTTCGTATCATGAAAGGTCACATATTGTGGCAAAGGTATGCCCATTTCCACGCTTAAACCAAGGTGGCATGATCTTCTGATAATGGTTAAACAATTTGTCACCTGTGAG
>CBVK0100300830.1:0-12982 GCA_900067695.1 Picea abies
TTAAAGGGCCTCCTTCACCTCAATTATATATGAGAGAGTGAGAGGAGAACGATTCCCATGAAGCATGTGGTATAAAATGGTATAAGTTTATAAAATGTCGTAGGCATTTAAAGCACTAGGACTTCCTGGGTGGTCACCCATCCCAATACTACTCTAGCCAGAGCACGCTTAATTGTAGAGTTCTAATGAGATCCGCTACATTAATGTTATGTTGCAGGCATGTACATAAGACCACTAGGAAATCATTACATGATGTCTGTAAGTAAGAAATGAAGATGGAAATACATTCCATTCCCCATCAAAAGGGTGAATATCATGGTTCATCGATACCATAGGCTTGAAATGTTGATTTAGTGGAAAAGGTGGATGGCCATCGAGATCCACCTGGATCAACTTGCGAGTTACCATGCACTATATATGTAGGCCGCAGTCTTTGATTCCACTGGTTTGTTATGTAGTTGTAGTATCAATGATTACTTTTGAAGACAGAGTATAGACAGTTCATAATTGACAAGGTTCTACATGCATGAACTAATCTGACTACAAGCAAAGTAACCCAATTCAACTAGGCAGGAGGCAATCTGTTGTCACCCCCAGTTGAATGTAATTGAAATTACAGGAAAGCAATTAATCTAACTAATTCAACTGAACATGAAGCAATCTTTTTTTATCTCCAGTTGAATGTAATTGAAATTGCAAGAAATTAAACTAACATAACTAATTCAAATGGACATGAAGCAATCTATTGTTTCCTCCAGTTGAATGGCTAACTAATTTTGCAGAAAGGAAATCTAACTAATTGCTAAAAAGGAAATCACGCTCCCTGAAAGGAAATTTGTTGACTATTTGCAGGAAAGAAAACCTTAATCTAATCCTTGCCAAGATTATCACTATTATCACTCAATCCAACAAACATAATTATTGTGTTAAGCACGTTTATTCAAAAACATAAAGGAATGCAAACCTAATCGAAAATTCAATTATCTCAACTCTAAATAAATAAAAAATAAATAAATGCAATCATACGTGAATAATCAACGACATAAATAAATTAATGATTAAATAAATCCAATCCCTCATGAATAATTAACTGGGTAAATAAATTAAATCGCATTGCAAAGGATTGGTTACATAAATAAATGAATGAATCTATTACTAATCTACAACATAAATTAATTACATTAATCACTCTAATATAAATAAATTAATCATACATACTATAATCTAAATTAAAATGAGAATTCGGGAAATATAATTTATTACATCATAAATTGGACTTGTGCTCTAAGAGTCTTCCCATAGAATGTAGAAGGAACTCTCTTTTATACATAAATTTGATTGAAACTAAAATAACAACTAATAAATGTAGATCCACAAGTTTCTCATGTGGTCTCCACAATTTCCTAATAAATACATAATTCCAAGATCATTGCTAACAACTTGTCTAGAAGAATTCCAATATTGTTGTTAATTCCTCTTGAATTTAGGGTGCCTTTGAAGTCAAATTCTAATTTGGAGATGTAGGTTATAACAACTTGGTCAAAACACATCCTAAATGGCTTTTAATAATGTTTGACTTCTTAAATCCATAATATATTCCATGGAAATCTTCAAATCTTAGTAGAAAATAAAATCTACACTCATATCTACCAACAAATTGTTTCCTTTGTCTTCAAACTATTAAAATCATAATTTGAGATAACTCACAAATAAATTGTAGCTACCCAAATTAAATAGGAAAATATGAAATTGTAGAAAAATGGATTTGTGCACATGGAAAATCCATTATCCATAATTAAACCATATAACTTGAGTTTGAATATATTTTCCATGGTTGGTGGTGGTTGAAGATTGACTTTTGAGAAGTCACATTATCATTCACGTAATATGCATGGAGTAACAACACCAGTGTCGTAGCAAAAGTTTGGTGTTGCAACAAAGACACATAAAGTTCCAGTGTTGCAGCAACTATGTGGGTGTTGCAGCAACAATGTTGCAACAACTGTGTTGGTGTTGCAGTAACTGCGTCAGTGTTACAACAATCATTGTGAGTGTTGAAACAATGGTGTCGCAACAACGTTGTTGGTGTTGCAACAAATAATAAAATGATGATTTCTCAAAAAGTATGCTCTGGGTTGTTGAGATATTTTGAGGATAGGTTTATGTTGACTTGATGATGCCTCATATTAAAAATCTCAAGTACCCACTTCATAGATTTTATGTTGTCGGAGTAACAACTGGTTTTGCAACAATCAACATACTAATCCATTTTTCAAAGACAAATGCAAAATACGTTATCTCTCTAGTATTTAACCATAATTCATATGAAATACTAAGGAAATGCAATGGAAAACGCTTTCACTATAAATCCCACACATAAAATTAAAACAGACTAATATAGGGTCACATGTAAGTGAAAAGGGACTAGGAATAGGGAACAAAGGATATAAAAAGATGACATGTATGCGACCCGTCATCTCCCGCAAACTAAGTATGTTGCATGGCCTCATGCAACCCAGTACCTGTGTATCAACCAAGTTGTATGGATGCTTCTCTTTTTCCAATGCATATCCTTCTCTATTGTTAAATTTTTTCCATTTTCTATAATTTATTGTGAACCATCCTTCAAACTTCAAAATTAACATCCTCAAGCAATTCTGGCGAATCTACAACAAACCTGATGGAGTTGCAACAAACTTGGAGGTGTTGCAACAAACCTATCTAGCCATTTTCTCTCAAACTACAAATTGATATTCTGTGAAATTTTGCAAGCATACTTGTCTTATTTTATTGTTTCTCCTCACCAAAAATTATGACCACTCGAGGCACAGATTTTGAGATATAAACAAATATTTTTCTGCACATAACATAAAAACTAGAGGAGCAACAATAGTGTTATAACATGAGTAGCAACAAATCATGATAGTTTAAATCCCATGACATGTAATGTTTTATTTCTTGTTATTGGTTCATGTGTAGTTGTGGCAGGGCTTCCTATTATTGGTTCTTGTGTAGCAACAATGGGGCTTCCTTATGTCATTAATGCTGAAAAAGTATTGCTACCAGACTTCCTTGTTGTTTACACACTAAAAATATGTTAAGTGTTGTTGTACATACCCAAAAAACTATGTCCTATTGTATGACAACATATTTTTATGTAGGAATGGCTTCTATAGCAACTTCTTCCGCTGTAAGTCCTTGTGGAGTAGCTTATTCCTGTTGATTTTTCTAATTTCTAGATCTGATAATTATTGCCTTATGATTTCAAACAGATTTTAATGCCATTGTTATCATAGAATAATTACACACTGAAAATTTCAACTGAAATAAAATTGCAGCGGAAATAACAGAATCATAGAGAGATAGTCATTCACAATAGACACAATACTTTTACCCTGGGAAACCCAACCTTGGGAAAAAACCCAACAAGCTTTCTTAAGAAGAATTTAAGCCATAAAGTACATCACCATTCAATAAAGAAACCACCACATAGAAAGTTGTGCCCTACTGAGGAAGATCCCTCAAGGATAACGCAACACTAGATCAAGATAACGCACCACAAAATAGTTGTTAAGATGCTCTAAGAAGATTTCACTGGAATTTTGCACTAGTTGAGGAGAGTTGTGAGATGTGTAATAATGAAATGATCTAGCCTTTATTTATAGTAATCTGAGTCACCTTTATTTACTCGTGGGGCTGACTTCTTCTTTTGTCCACAATAATTTGTTTAATGCTTTTTGGGGGTTTCTTTAATATTTTAATGGTCTTTGACTTGTCATCTTGGCTTTCTTCTTTTATTATAAATTTTTTACTTAAGCCATATTGATGATCCTTCTCCACACAACTGTGTCTAGTACCTCTGGTATTTCACCCATCCTCGTCAAATCACCATGACTAAGGACAAATACCACACCAGGGACATTCACCACAGGTACACCCCTATGAGTGAGTGTCAGCTCGATGTTATCTAACACATGGAAACCACCTCAAGCACCTCGAGTCCATATTACTCCTTGTCATGATCAAGGAAGGACTACACCTCAGCCCATTTACCACAAGTACACCCTTGTGATAAATGTATCATATATCCCTTGGTCTACAACCCAATCTAGGAGAAGGTCCTCTCAATGATTACCAGGGCCATTTACCACAGCTATACCCATGTGGGTGAATGTCTTCCCGATGCTACCACACACTGGAGGAATACTATCACCTCGAGTATTTTGTCCTTTGAAGACTACGCTTGGGTCATTCAACACAGGTACACCCCTGTGAGTGAATGTCTTCCTGGTGTCGCCTTTTGGAGAACCATCAACACCTCGAGTCTTTTGTCCTTCAAAGACTATGCCAGGGCCATTCTCCACTGGTCAAATTACCAAGAGCAATCCCAGGAGAATGTATGTCTGATGTTGCCTAGACATCAACAATTCCTCTCTGGGTAACAATGTTCCCTTCTCCCTCCAAACTAAATACTTTTCCATGGAAATGACAAGAAAACAATGTTGTGTTAAGTATGGAATGCACAACAATCCTTAATCCCCCAAACTAAAAACATTTTCTTGAAAAAAAAAAATTCTCCTCAGCTACAACAGTCTTGCATTAAATATGGAGTGCACCACAGTCCATCCCCCCCTCCAACTGAGGATGTTGCATGTCCCTATGCATCACTATATCCTTCGGTGAAAGGATGACATTGACATTAAATGTGCCTTGAAAGAAAGCCTACCAATGGGCTATAATATACTAAAATATATGTTTCTCAAATCCATCTTTAATGCGGTATGACTTCTGGTTAAGTTATGTGGACATGAAAATGCTCACGAATTAGGAAAAAGAGAGATGGCATTAACATGCTCTTCTTTTTCAGTAGTGTTATAGGTTGGTTCTTGTCAGTTGTTTATTTTTATATTGTTAGTTCTTGTGGAGTGGAAATAATGCCTTATTTTCTCTTACTACTAGTTCTTGCATGGCAGCAACAAGGTCTTCTATTACTCTTACTATTGGTTTTTGTGTGGCAGCAACAAGGCTTTATATTTTTTATTCTTATAGAGCAGTAATAGGGCAACTTGTAATCCTTCTCATGCATGGCTATTGGAGTGGAGTTGAACAAGAATAGTGAAGGAATGTTATGGGATGTAAAGGTGATGGTGTTCCCCCACCAAAAAAAAAAAAAACTGAAAACATTGTCCACCCTCGAGAAATGGCAAAAGATGAGGAAGTAGGACAGAGGCCTAAGTGATTTTCCAAATATAAATCCATAGCATCCAATGAATTTAGATTAAATAAAAGAAAAATAAGCATACATTCACCTACCTAAGAAGTCCACAAGCTTTGAAACAAGTGTATGATCGACTTAGATGGTCCACACTGATATAAAATTACGTGAGAAAGAACAACGTGGAGCTTGGAATCTTGGATCACAATGTGAGTTGTAGACTGAGATCTAGAACAACCTTCTAATGGAGCTACGAAACTCGAGAATCTTTATTCAAAGAGTAGCTTAAACTTGGAAATGAACTTTTGTTTTTATTTGCAAACATTGTTCACCAACAAGCTGGTTTTCAAGCAAGATCTGTCTAACTACACCCAAAGGGTTTTCATACTTAGAAATTTTTATTTCCAAGGAATTTCCGCCATCAAGCTGGTTTTCAAACATTCCAAGGTCTGATGGTGCATGAGACAGGATTTGACCACCAAAATTATTAAGAAAAGGGATAGGATAACAAGATAGCTCAACATTGTAAGTGAGCTAAGTCACTTTATTGCACAGGTTAGGGATGGTCAAAGAAGGAAGTAGGAAGTGATGAGGCTGAATTTATGGTTTAATAGTAGTGGTTGTCTTAAAAGGACATCATGAGGAAAACATAAAGCTTCAAGGAAAACCACATAAACAAAGGAACTTCATTAACTTCAACATGCAATTATTTCGAATCGGGAGGAAGGAAATGCATAGGCATATCGTGGTACTGGTGAATGAGAAAAAGGGCTTCATTTGAAGCAAGGGTATTAGTGATGTGAAAGTGGAACATGTTTTCTATAACATTGGTCTTCACTTCTTTTTCAAACCAATTCTTCCTTTTCTCGTTTTTTATCCATCCACAACTTTGAATAAAATTTTTGATGTTGTTGTCGTCGACTGAGACACTATTGGGGTAAGCTCCTAAGAACTTTAAGCTTCAAATCATGGCTCATTCAAGGAATCAATATGATAAGATGTTACAATTTTTTTATTTGGATGGTGATATGCCCTTTCCACAAAAGGTGTCTTAAAAAATCACTCTTGACCTTCTTAATTCTTTTGGGACCTGCAAAAAACAATTGCACTTACCTACAATAAAATGTGAGATCATGGAAGAAGAGAGGTGATCGGGATCTCATTCACGGTGTATGCAAAAATTGACGAATATTGCATAGAAGACAGATAAAAAAAAATACAAAGAAAGAGAAATTCATTTTTTCACCTGCTAAGGAGTGTTCGCCAACTAGACTTTCCAACAATGTTTTGTTGATAACTTCTTCGTCTAATGTTCAATTGAAGTGATTCAAAATCCATAATAAAGTAGATTCATAGGTCTGTCTTAATTATATACATGTTTCGAAAATTCCATGAAATGATATGACAAACATGCTACGGAACAACATGCACGGCAAAGATGTTTTTTATTTCCAACCTAGACCAACAGTCATGGTTTTGGGTGTAACTTTTCCATTTAATGACAAATTGACATGTTTCCAATTGGAGATGAAAGTAGATTCATTTAGGTATCTCAAATAGAAACAAGTTTTTAAAACATGAATAATTGATGGGAAAACTATTCCACTGAACAGACTAGGAAACAAAGTTTGAGCAGTGTAAATTTATGATAGACAGTTAGTATTTTGGGCATAAGTTTCTCATATGATAAAAAAATGAAGAGATTCAAATTACATTGTAAACCAGATTCATAAGAGAATATACTATATAAACAGGTTTGAAAAATTCACCCCTTAGGTCTCCCAAAAACTGATTGCGCCAACTCTGTTTCTGAATTTCCTACTTCCAATAAGTGTTTTGACCATATCTTTTTTGTTTGATATCCAAATTGAAAAATTAAAAGTGGATTAGAAATCATATTTCAAAGGATATTTTAGATAGAAACGAGTTTTAAAAATATGCCCATATGGTCTCTCAAAAAAGGATATCTCAACTGTGTTTTTAGTAAATTTAACAAGACAATATGCTACAAGAACTTGATCAACAATATATGTCTCCAAATTATGATCTGGATATGCTAAATTTTTGTAGGCATATGATTTTCAGTATAAGGTATCCACATACAAAAAATTCAATCATCTAGTGCCTGGATTGAGCGAGATGATTTTGACAAGACCTAGAGCAAAATGCAAAGACAATACCTAAATCAATAATATGATAGCAATGGGATCTTGACATAACCATCGCGGGAGTGCACAAAGTTCCCCATTAATTAGAATATGAAATGATATGAGGTGCCAAATATGGTTTTGAAAATTCAAAATGCAGAATCCAACTATGTTTTTAGGAAATTTGTAAAAAAATGTTACAGAAAATTAGGAGTTGGGTTAATCAAATGATGATTCTCTTATCATTCACTTGTAAGACTGTGAATTGGAGCAATATAACAACTGGGAACCAACCATACTTTTGGGCCAAACATTGGTATAAGATTGACTGGGAACCTGTTGTACTCTAGGGCTAAACATCAATCTAGATGTAAAGACTGAACCATTGGTCATCCTATGGACATATTCCCATCTATCAAGACACCTAGGTACCCAATCATGATGCTCACTAGTTCTATAGGACAATTGTTTGGATACGAGATGTATCAATGTCAATCTTACATTATTTATAAAGTAACATTCATTCACCAAGAAATAATTAGAGAAGATGAGACTTGTAACCACATGTTACCAAGCAGACTCAAGAATCATTATATGTTGTTGCCAACCATTAATTACTTAAACGTTGATTCATTGATTTAGCGCACAATTTTCCAAAAACAAAGAGATTGGGTGTATTGCAGAAAAGAACCATGGGTTAGTGGATGGAAAAGGAACGAGGGAGGGAGGAAGAGATGGGGGAGATGAAATTGAGAAAGAGAAAGAGGAATCTCATAAGAGTGGGGGAAGTAGAGAAGAATAGATGGAAAACCACATCTCATTCAATATTTTCATTTTCACGTACAACAACAAAATTGTGATTTGCAAAGCTACCAAATTAATAATGCATCACATACCTGACTCAAACTTGAAGGCTTTGTCATCCCCTTGGCTCCTTCTCCAGTGGAATCTTCATTCACTGATGCTTTTCTTTCCTCCTGCCAAGCTTCCTACAAAAGAGAGATTAGTACTATGGGTGGCTCCTACTGCGCCACAAAGAAAAAATCTTTAGTAACTCAATCAATGTATCTAAATGGAATATATCATGTGCTATGCTAAAAAATAGTGTATGGATACTATTCTAAACTAATGCAAAAATGAATTCCAAACCACTGCAAGAATGAAAATGCACCTTCAGTAACTCCTTGATAATGATGCCAAAAATGACGAGCTTTTTAATTAGCTTTCTAATTTCTCAGAAATACTATTATAAAGACAATGCATTTAATTATCAATATGGGGTTCATATGGAACTTGTGAGTTACCGTGCACTATATATGCAGGTTGCACTCTATGCTTCCACTGGTTTGTTATGTAGTTGTAGTATCAATGATTACTTTTGCAGACATAGTATAGATAGTTTACAGTTGGCAAGGTTCTACAAGAAGGAACTAATCTGACTACAAGCAAAGTAACCCAATTCAACTGGGTAGGAAGTACTATGTTGTTACCCCCAGTTGAATGTAATTGAAATTGCAGGAAAGTAAATTAATCTAACTAATTCAACTGAATATGAAGCAATCTGTTGTTACCTCCAGTTGAATGTAATTGAAATTGCAAGAAAGTAAACTATTCTAACTAATTCAACTAGATAGGAAGCAATGTGTTGCTACCTCCAATTGAATGACTAACTAATTTTGCGGAAAGGAAATCTAACTAATTGCTAGAAAGGAAATCTAGTGACTATTTGCAAGAAAGAAAAACTTAATCTAATCCTTGCCAAGATGATCACTTTTATCACTCAATCCAACAAACGTAATTATTGCGCTTAGCACATTTATTCAAAAACAGAAAGGAATGCAAACTCAATCTAAAATGCAATTATCACAACTAGAAATTAGAAATAAATAAATGCAATCTTACGTGAATAATTAACTACATGGATAGATTAACGATTAAATAAATGCAATCTTATGTGAATAATTAAACACATAAATAAATTAAATCACACCGCAAAGAATTGATTGCAGAAATAAATGAATGAATATATTACTAATCTACAACATAAATTAATTAAATTAATCACTCTAATAGAAATAAATTAATCTAACCACATAAAATAATCCAAATTAGAATGAGAATTGAGGAAATATAATTTATTCCATCATAAATTGGACTTGTGTTGTAAGAGTCATCCTTTAGAATGGAGAAGGAACTATGTTTTATACATAAACTTGTCTAAAACTAAAATAACAAATAATGAATGTAGATCCACAAGTTTCTCATGGGGTCTCCACAATTTCCTTATAAATACATAATTCCAAGATCATTGCTAACAACTTGTCTAAGAATTCCAATATTATTGCTAACAACTTGTCTAAGAATTCCAATATTATTGCTAACGCCTCTTGAATTTAGGATGCCTTTGAAGTCAAATTCGAATTTGGAGATGTAGATTATAACAACTTGGTCAAAACATATCCGAAATGGCTTTTAATAATGTTTGACTTCTTAAATCCATAATATATTCCATGGAGATATTTAAATCTTGTAGAAGAATCAACAATTTTCCCTCTTTATCTTCAACATTTAAAATTATAATTTGAAATAGCTGACAAATAAATTGTAGTTATTCAAATTAATTTGGAACATGTAGAATAATGTATTTATAAAAGTGAGTTTGTAAAAATCCATCACCCATAATTAAAATCATAATTCATCTTTGAATATGTTTTTCCAAAGTGGCTACATAGTTGGTGGTGGTTGTTTCCCTCATCTACTAAACATGGATCTATAACAATTCCCAAATCGCGTTAGTATTCAAAAGTAAACACAAAATATACTAATCCTTCCTAATGCTAATCATAATTCAATGAAATACCAAGAAATATAATGGAAAAAACTATTGGAATAAATTAAACATAAGCATTAAAATGGATTAATATAGGGTCATAGGTAAGAGAAAAGGGATTAGAAATATGGAAAAGAAGATGTAAAAATATAACAATTCCATGACCCAACATCTTCCCCAAACTGAACATGTTTCATGTCCTCATGCAACCCAATATCTCTGTATCAATCAAGCTAAATGTTGCTTTCTTTCACTGTCAATACCTTCTCCATTGCCCAACTGATGACTATGTTGATAAAATACATCAATTCTTACCCACTAGCACCTTGAAACCCCTTTGAATAATGACTATCCCATTTTTTTCAAATTTTGCATTTCTTGTTGATGATTCACCTTAAGACACATGTCATCATTTCATTAGCCAATAATGAACAAAAACAAGTGATCTAATTTGTGATTTCACAACCCATGGTCACTTAGATAATCTTAGAAGCCTTATGTTCTATTCCCATAGCCATTACATTCTCCAAAATAGAATTCCAATGGTTATGCAACAACATGCACATAGTTCTACAGCTCCCACAACAAAGTTTTACATGGTTTTGTAGCTTTTGCAACAAATTTGCATAGGGTTCTGCAACCTCTGTAGAAAATCTTTATAGCATATTAAAAAAATGGTTATTTCCTACAAACAATAAATCAGATTGAGGTGATTTTTGGTGGGTATATTTATTCTAATTTAATGCCTCCATCAACTAAAAATCATGATGATCTGGTTAAAGGAACTCCAGATACAAGAAAATATTTTCTATGGGTGTTTTGGAGCTTTTGCAACTAGTCTTGTAGGTCTTCCACAACAACTGCTACATGCTTGATAAACAATCGATTTTTTAAAAATTATGATCTATATTTTTGGGAAATTTTCTGGGTTTATTTATAATAATTTAATGCTTCTCTCCTCCAAAATTCATGAATACCTAGTTCACGGATTGCAATACATCCTCAAATCATTTTCTTCTATATAAGGGTTAAATATTTAAATTCATTAACAACAAAAAAGTATGGAAATCAAACCCTTCAATTTGTGCACCTCTGTTATGTATTTCTATATCTTCCATGGCTTCCTATAAAACCTATAAAACTGGTTATGCATGGTTATAGAAATTATGGAAAATAACCATTCTCCCAACACTTCAAATTTTTACATGTCCTTGGGTAAAAGAAGAGTGAGATGGTTTAGAGACTTGAGACATGTTCACATATCCTTGCATCATCATATTCAAATTGTTTCCTTCACCTTTTTTGGAGTGAAAAATAATGGGGTCTCATATAACCCAAACTGAAATATTTTACCAGGGATAATGATGATAACTCTCGGATTTTTATGCTTGATGACTTCCCTTGTGTCTATAACAGGGTCTTGTGGAGAAACTTTTGAATTCACCATTGGTTCTTGTGTAACAATAAGAACTTCTTCTTTATAGCCAACTCTGGTTCTTGTGGAGCAATGTTGGTGTCATTCCCATCCATATCCAATGTTGGTTCTTGGGTGGCAACATTGATGTTGTCTTGGGAAATTGCCGCATCTGTTGTGGTGGAAAAATGAGTCCTTTTTTTTTCTTGGAACTTTTGCAAATATCTATCTTATTGGACTCTTTTTTTTGTACAATTTCATGCAAGTATATAAATAAGATCATATGCATGCCTTTCATGAGACTGGTGAATTCTTTTTTTAGGCATTTTGTAGGTTAAAATAAATTTATCATGTATAAAATCAGCACTAATGTTCCTTAGATGAAAATTCCACATTCTAAAAGTTACCATTTGCAGTAACCAGATAATAGTAGGACATGTGCATCTAGGCATGGATAATTCTTGGAATCATATTTGATAAAATTAATGTAAATGTAAAATATACATATTTGAATGCAACATCAAGTAGTAAAATACTCTGTAAAGAACACCATCACTGATGTCATTTCCAACCTTGGGTTCAATATGTGGACAAGGCATTTGAGTCTCTCTCTTTGACTATAAATTACTTAGTTCACCTCGTGACCATCCCAATGTTAGAATAGTACCAATGATACAAGGAACAATATACAAAAGTGCAGGTTGGACAATTCCATCCATCAGATTTAGAGCAACATATGTAATCAATAGAACAAAGCCATATCCAATCATGGACCACAAAAAATAACCACCTTTCAAACTTGTCTTAGCCGCCCAATCATATCTTGAAGCAAAGGCTACTAGAAGTCCTAGTAAAAGTGTGTCTCCAAAACCAATGATGTTGTAGCCGCCCCATAAACAAGCATGCAATTTTCAATATCATGGGTGTGTCATCCTCCCCACTTCTTAACATTTGAAGAATGATTATGATAAAAGTGATGCTAAGTATATCCTAAGCGATCCAAGAAAATGAGATGCTCTGATAAACAACCCATACAATAACGAATATTATACAAAATGGCAACACAACCAAAGTTAAAACTGGGAAAACTCCAAAGAAAGGTATGTATATATAGTCTTCTAGAACGAATGAACCTCTTGGAGAGAAAAGTGACCAAATAAGTTTGCAAACCCTCAACTCTTCCAATTCAGAAGTGTTAGAAAAATAGGATTGTGGAGCAATAAAATAAAACAAATGCGGAAATAAAAACATAGAAGATACACAATACAATAAAGACACAGATATACGTGGTTCACCTAGTGTGGGCTACATCCACCATAGAAATTTCTAGGTCCTTCCTTTATAATTATCCAACAAATGAAGGGATACAACCTACA
>CBVK0100300831.1:0-12982 GCA_900067695.1 Picea abies
AATTAAAAAAAAAAAAAAAAAAAACTAATCCATTCAAAAAGATATGGATGGGATAATAAAATCTTATTTATAGTAATCTAAAATAAAAATAAAAATGAGAAAACAGAAAATTACTTAAAAAAAAAATATGTTGACACTAATCTAATGAAGAATATATGGATAAGAAAATACTTCTACAAGGTTATGGGAGATCTCCAAGTATTTTGTCGCTCCTCATGTAGACATGCTTGATGAGATTAATGATATTTGACGAGTTTAAAATGGCATGTGTCACATTTATATACAAATGTGGGAATTTCTACAGGATTTGGTCTATTGTGATTTTTTTTTTCTTTGTGCAAGATATTGGCTTGACTTGACACTGTGGAACAATGTAATGGACACACGTTTATTTGATATTCTCTCTTATGATTTGGCCCTTCTTTGATGGTACATTAGACCCTTTATTATGGTTGATTGATAACTTTGATTGCAATAAACTACTCCAATAGGGTACTACATTGTAAAGAGACAAGAGCTATACATTAAAGATAAGATGCAATTTCTGTATGGAGGATAATCATGGTTATTATTTCAAAATAGATTATTATACATTTTGATATTATTTTTGGTACTTATAGGAAGGATAATTAGAAGATGTCTACTTAGATTGGCTATTTCGAGGGTTGATTTTAAAATCTAATTAGTGAGATAAAAAATATGTCTATATGGCTCCCCAAAATAAATGATTTTGGGTTGAAAAAACCATAATCAACATGGAAATCACTTTTATAATTAGTACATATTAAGTGTTTTCCAATTAGATATTGAAGTTTGTGTCTATATGAGATAGTTATTTTCTCTAGAAGTTGGGCTATGCTTTGGGCTATGCTTTGACTACCTCAAAACCAAGTAGAATCCATGTTAGCTCCATAACTCAAATATGTGGACCTAGCCATGTATGCAATTTAAAGGATATGATATAAAATGGATCAATAAATGCACTATCTATATGTATACATAAATACATGCATGTATCTATTTTGCATAATTGTATGTTCTTAAAATGTTGAGTTATTTCCATAGTCCATTTATTTTTTTCTTCAAGAGTTATATTCCCTTCTTTATAGTATCCCTTCAGCAAAGACATTACCAACTTTGATTCCCCATTCATTTTGAGCACATAAATCATGAAAGTAAGATCTAGTCGAATGAACGTATTGAATCAATGAAAAACTTATAATAGAATTATAGGCCTACTAGACAAGGGATAAGCGATTATTAAGCCATGAACAGATTGAAAACTCTATTGGGGTAACCAACACCAAGAACACAAAGGGATTGGTAATCAATGACGAGGATGAAAACTATCCTATGGCTAGGGATAACCATTAACAAAGAGGAAATTTAAAGAACAATGCAAATATTTACTTAGAGTATCCTACAACAATTTTGACATAAATATAAATTAGTTATGAGGGACTCACTTAGCAAGAATAATTTTAAGGATGAAAACTTATCTCAAATTGTAGAAACCTTGGGGGATCTTAATAGTCCTTAATATGAAAACTATAAAATGTATGGCGATATTTTTTGTAAAATATTCAAATTTATAAGGATTCCATATAGTTTATATAAAATTTGGGCTATTTTTAAGGTAGAATAATTTTATTCAATATAATTGGGGTGAATATTGGCGAATTTATTTTTGGGAAAAATCATGGAAAATTAATCCATGGCCAAAATTTAGCCCCTAAATTTTCCTTGCCACTTAGTTTTCATATTTAGTTGGAGATGAGCCTCAAAATTTTTCCTTGCTTCAATCCTCCTTGCTCATGTTCAGGCTTGCAGACCTACACACATAAAAGTAAGACCTTCCTCAAACAATTGGTAGAAACAAAAAGAAATGTGAAATAACTACTCTAACTAACTCTTAGAACGCGAATTAGAAACACAACTAAATATTGAAAAGAGATCAAATTGACAAAAATAACTTATCATTTAGGGAAGGGAAAAAAGAGAGATATTCATTTTATTGAAACAACAATGATATATGAAATGTATATATGACCTTGCTATTGAAATTGTCTATAATTGTCGTTCAGATTCCTCCATTGCCAAGCCACTTAGGACTACTTAAACTCTTTCTCTCTTCTCCACATAGGTATGAGGTATATAAAGTTATCTTAGGCCTCACAACAAGCATGGGAGATGAAAATTTCATGAAATGGGGATTTCCTGGGAGATGAGGATCATAAAAACTGTAGGAATATGATGGCTCTAACTACTTAGTCTAGAGGATAACTTTGATATAAAAATAGTTCTTGTAACATTCTCCTTCCATTAGGCCTCTTTTATACCATTTCAATATGGTTGAAACCATTTTTCCACCGGTTTTAGGGAGTTACAAAGTTATAACATTCTCCTTCCATTAGGCCTCTTTTATACCATTTCAATATGGTTGAAACCATTTTTCCACCGGTTTTAGGGAGTTACAAAGTTAGTTTTCGTGTAAACCCCACTCAGGAATGCATAATTTTCACAATTTTTTATTTTTTATTTTAATGATTTTTAAAGGCACTCAATCCTTTTCTAAAGGGAAAGGGTGAGTATGTACTCCTTTAATGATCCATAAGTGTGATTTGATTTCCAAGAAGACTTTTTTAGCAGAGTTCTAAGTGGGCCCAAGAAGCCAAATATGGATATGATAGGGATAAAGGAAAAAGAAAATCATCTTATCCATTATGGTGAAATACGATGATATAAAATATCCTCCCTAATGTGTGAGGTCAAAAGGGGAGCTAATGGTCGAAGTACATGTTACAATATTGTGGAGGAAGCAGGTGAGTGGGGGCCAAGTGGAGTTCATTGGGCTTTGGATCAGGAAAGTACCTGCAAAAAAACCAAGGCATTATATTACTCTCTTCTCGAGGTGGGAATACCCATGCTTAGGTGTAGTCAATCATGGACACCAAATCAAGTACACTAGAGAATTGGCATTCATATTGTAACATTGGAATTATAGACCATATTGATAAAAGATAAGAGAAGAAACCCATGGAATTACTATGTATTGGAATCTTCCATTCCATCCACAACAACAATACACTAGTATCAATTTTTCACTTTCCAAAGACCTCAACTTATTCATTCCACCCTTCAATAGATTATGCTCCTATGCTTTAGACACATGAAAAATTGATTGTTGGGAATCAAATAATGGATTTTAGGCATAAATTGATCATATTGATATGGTCAATGATGATCATATATATCTCAATGAATTCCATGCTTCACTAAGAATACTAAAATGATACCACTTCATGTCTTGTGTGTGCATCTCCAAGCACAATGTGGTTCTACAATTTATGTGTCTTCATTCATTTTCCCTCTTGATAAAGTACAATTTGATCACCCAACATTCAATATATATATATATATATATATATATATATATAATTTGATCACCCAACATTCAATATATATATATATATATATATATATATATATATATATAAGATCGTCTCCACGAAAATATACACAGTGGATCCATGTCAACAAAAGATCATAGCCATGAAGAAATACACAATGGATCTATATCTTGGAATATTTTAGGAGGATGATTGGAACATGAGATGAAAAGATTGATCCTAAAAAAGAACCAATGTCACATGGGAGAGTGGTATTGTCTCGTGCAACTCATGAATCAACATAAATAGAAGATGTTATTAAGTCCCAAGGTCTTCAATCCAAACCCACCAGATGTATGAATATACACCATGTGAATAAATTAACCAATGGAAAACATGGGAGAAAACATTTGATTCCCAATCATTAGTGTATAACATTAACGAACACAATACAACCCACCAACAATGATAATGGGCATCAATGTACCTAGTATATTCTAGCAAGTGAGAATAGATGATATGTGGTCGAACACTTGTAGAATCTATCAATCTGGGGAAATTGATGTATTCTCACTATTAATAGTGATGGATCCTACCATTGATGACTGCAATCGCCAAGGTACTATAAAGTCTCTAGATCCCACTCCCAAATCAAATGAGTCAAATTTAATAGTAAGAGATATGTTGGAAGGAGGGAATTAAAGCATCCCCCATAATCTAACACAAGAATATTGATTTAGAAGGTCTTATATGAAGGATGGAAGAACATACCACTACATACATTTGTCACATGCACAAGATGGAATAGTGCATGGAAGAGACCCTCTAAGCAACGACCAATAATGAATTCCATTAATAGAGGTAAGGACTTACACCATTGATGAAAATGGAAACCAAGGTATATCACAAATCCCAATATGTGAATAGCGGTCTTGATGTAAAACACATGGGAAGTCACTCATTCAACGACCAATGATGAATGCCATATGTTGAACACAAGGTAACATATTGATGATGGAAATAGGTTCAGGGTGTTACAAACTCTAGGTAAAACTCTCAGATCCATGTGTTGTAGTTGATAATAGATGACTTGGAAATGAAAAGTTAATAAGGGAATTCCTTACTAGCAAACACAAAGGACAAAGATACATATAGTACTGATAACAAATTGACAACAAGGAAGGAAGAAATGGATGGTAAGGAAATATAATGAATGGCTGACATAGGCTATAACTTCCCTTGGACCTAAGCACAATCCAATGGTGACTTGGGAAACATTTGACACAAAGTAGAACAATGATATAAGTCTGTGACACATGCAGCACTGACATAATTTCCATAGTGATAGGAAGAGTAACCAGTTAGAGGAGTAATAAACTCAAAATCAAGGTTCAACTTCTTAAGGCCATACTAAAACCCAACTTGCTGAGTAGATGACTCAAAACTTGGTTATTTTTTCAAGTGAAAAATAACTTAAGCCAACTGCCAACAAAACAAAGATATTTATTATTTCTACCCTCTCTCTCTTTTCATCATATTTGATTTTTTGTGTGTTTTTCATATTATTAAATCTTGAAAAAAATAATAAAAGAATGCTAAAATAATTGGAGGAAATCAATGTTGTGGGGAAAGAAAACTAGTTCCAAGCACATAAAACATACCTTCACAAAATGTAGGAAGGGAATATATGATATGGACACTCATTTGGATGTTTCCTCCAAGGATAGGGTTTTGAGATGCAGAGGTAGAAAATGAAAAGGAAAATGGTTGAAGAGAATGCATAAGAAATAAACAACAAATGGAAAACTATAGTAGGCATTAGGCTCAAAAGAACAAATGACAGTATGTAATGCAACAATACAACTTGAAATCTAAAAATGGGAGTCCCACGGGAAGTGGCTAGAAAATAGGTTGAGAAGAAGTCACGTGGATTCAACGTAAAGTCATCGAAGGGATAAGAGGGATCCCAAACCTATGAACAACTTTGGCATTGGTGCCAAAATGGAAAACAAGGCCTTAAGCAAGGCTCCCATGCTCGATAACCTCTACCATGAAAATTATGATACTTTAAAACAACAAGAAGGATTCATGTCACAAATAATCAGTGGGGTATATCCTAAGGTGGAATAGGGAACCAAGAATGTAAAATTCAAGGTGGAAAAACTAACACATATTCCATTTTTTAGTTCATTATTTGTCAGTACCCAAGTGATGAAATAATTCCAAAACAATGCTTCCAAAGTATTGTATATAAGCCCAAAAACAATCATCTAGAAGTTAACAAATACAATATATAAACCTTTTATAACAACTTGTGTTATAGAATACAAAACTTAAAAACAACATACCTTAAAAGTACAATATGGTACAAATCACCACACAACCTTGCATCTTATTTATAGGAATTCCTTGGTTAGAGCCTATTGTTAGGATTAGGCCAAGCATTTCTTTGGTATTCAACCTATAAAGTCTTAGTTCATGAAGAAAGAATAATATATGACGCATGTCTTCCCATAATCTTGCAGCATGATGCATACTCCAATTCAACATCTAATTAATTGTGTGAAATAGGAGGATTGACGACCTAGATGGGTGAAGTGAACTAATAATATTCCATATAATGATGGATATAATGATCAAATATGGTAGAGTCTATCAACAAAGACTCAAGAGGAAAATCATAGTACCTTGATCTAATAGGGGGAAGCAAGGTCTCCCATGCCTCCATTGGATAAATCACCTAATCAATTACTGGGACCACATCCTGAGAAGGAAAACGTGAGTGTAAAGGCTCTTTATCAGAACAAATTGACCACCAAGGATATGATTCCACATAATTCCCTCTTGGTGGCCTAGAGTCCACTGAAATAGTAGGATACAAAGGGGTATCCTAAGCTAAAGTTGAATTTAGATGGTGATTATCATATGCAATTTATTATTTGATTAATAGTGACAATGTTTCTGTTATGAAAAAAATGCATCTATGAAAAAAATGCATCACCTAGAAAATCATAGACACCACAACATTCATATCATATACATAATCACACCTGAAGAGAATATTGAAGTCCAATGGGTCATTCCCCACTATCATATCGACTAGGAAAATCTCCCCACCTGTCGTGATAGGAAACTAAGGAAGAATCCCCAACAATTCACTAGGTCTTTTGTCACAAAATCCAATAACTGACTAGTATCTGACACAATCTTGGGAGAACCCAATTCTTTCCAAACTAAGGAGGATAAAATAATTGCAAAGGATCCTTACTATACATCAATAAATGTTTGTTGAATTAACTTCAAACCTTATTTGGATGGGTGCATAAGAAGGAAGGTGAGGCTCAACAAGATGATTCTCATCAAAGGAAATCATCCTTGAACTTGGAGGGAGCATGCTTGAAGTGAGTGGAATGCCCCCTTGTTAGGAAGGCGAGGCTCAAAAATATGATTCCCATCAAAGTAAACCATCCTTGAACTTGGAGGGAGCATGCTTGAAGTGAGTGGAACAACCCCTTGTTTAGAAGGCTCTAAAATAGAAATGCAGAAAGCATGGCCAGTAGAAACATCACTCCCCAAAAGAAGAGTGAGATTGGTTGAATGTTACATAATCTTGACCACTTCAGTAGGTTGATCACTCTCCAAGGGAAGAGTGGGATCATCCAAAGATTGCATCATCCCGACCACTTCATTAACCACTGTTTGAATAGGTGGAAATTAAACATGGTCAATAGACACATCACCCTCCAAAAGAAGAGTGGGATCAGTCAAATATTGCATCAACTTGACCACTTCATTAACCATTGCTTGAATAGGTTGTTGGGAAATAAGTTAGTCTACTATATACCCTATTAATTCCTAGTAGTGCATCTAGTCTACCGATGCACTTAATTGTTAACCCAGGGCTTGTAAGCTTGTGAGGTGTCATGCAAAATATATACAAGGATTAGGGGTTAATGAGCTAGTTGGACATTTATTATCGTGTTGTTAAAAATTACCTAAAAACCCAATTCTATTTAACTGAAAAGAAAAAAATTGTAACATCAAAAACATAGTTGATGATCTATATTCATGGGTTTTGTATCATGATACCTATACCAATGTATCATTAACTAATAATGAAATCAATGCTTGATAAAACACACACACAGAAATAAAAATAAAAAAATCAATTATAAATAGAACACAATAAATAAATTTAACTTGACAAACATTTAAGAAGTTAGATGCAAAACATAAATATACAGTATAAAAATATAAACAAAATGGAGAAACATCACCAATTTTCGTCAAAGCGGGCCCTTTCTCTATGGAGCGAAGTATAGAGAATATTTACAATCATAAGTCTTCTTTAGTAATGAAACTATCATATGCAAGACTCAGGAAATATGATTGTATTAATACACTATAATATTTACAATTAAAACTTTGTTTTGTCTCTACTTCTATAATATCCTCCTCTATTGTTTTGGATGTATAATTTTTCTTCTTTATCTAAGAGGCAATCGTTACTTTCTAATTTATTTGACTAACCAAATCATTGAATGGAAATAATGAGTTTCTCACTTGAAGAATTGGTGACTCTTCAAGTGGATGCTAACATATGTCACAACAATTTAATCAAAACAGAGCATCTTATTCAATTACATAGTCACAATAGTAAATAACTAAGCATCTAACATAACTAAGCAACTGAATCCGTTGTGGGAATATAGCATAGTATTAATTCTTCTAGATATGATTCATAACCACATTCGAAGGCATATATGCATTCACCATCATAGTAGAAACTTATGTTGTTGGTCCACAGTGACAAGTGGCATGCTCATTTTCCTAAATTCTCATTAGCGGTTTTGATGACTAGGACTCACAAAAATGGTTTCATTGGTTGCGAGTTGCAACAATCCACAATATGAATGGATCCATAGGAAATGGGGAACCTCACAATTTTGTAGAAAATGAGACTTTGTTATTAGGACATGATTTGTAGAAAACGGTGTTTTGTAACACTCTATTGTTTCCACAACACACCATTTCTTTGACTCTTGTAGCATGCATCCTATCTGCAGAAACTTTATCTACATGTTAGGCACAAAATACACCACTTCTGCCAAATTTACTACATGATTAATTCAATTTCCAATAAAATAGAGCAAGGTATACATGAATGATATTTAAGCCAAAATGGTTATAGTTATGGATATAAATAGGTGAAAAAGGAATAATGAAGTGTGAAAACAAAATGACAAAAGGTGATATAAACATGGTCACATCATTCCCCCAACCTAAAGTTATTACATGTTCTCATGTGCTCCTTGTACTCAATCTGAGTTAGAATATGAGTATGAATGTCTTCGATGAAGATTCTTGATACTATAAGTAAGATGCCCTTTTTATTTTTATGTGTTATACCCAAAATGTTTCTCAATCACTTGCCAAAACTTGGCCTCAACTTGTGGTTATATTTCATAACAAAATTTATATTTTGGTGCAAGCATCCAAATCAAAGGAAAGTGAAACTTGAGTCCAACCCATCTTGTACCACATATTTGTAGAAAAGAAATATATCGATCAACTCTTACTAATGATTTATAAACATTTGGATAATAAAATGGGTCTCGTCTTTTAATGTCTTCATCAGAGCTATCCCATCTATTCTTACAAACCAATAGTGCATCCATATTCATATGATTTATGTATTTGATGCAATAGGACGTCACCTCTTGTTGAGTTGTAGCAAGTATTGATACTATATCAAAGGACTTAGGGAACTCATGATATTTCCCAAGTATGAATTGAGGACTGGGATATTCCCCTTGCACCCACAAACTACAACTTTGTTCATTATGCACAATGGTGGTTTTTGTTTGGTTCCATTGTAACTTATTATACATGAAATATGTGAAAGGGTCTCTTGATTGCACATAAGCAACAAACAATTTCAGATTCCATTTTTTATCATGAAATAAGAGAATTTCATACTGATATAATTCACATAATAAATTTTTATGTGATTCATTGCAATGGGAATAAGATTTCATAAGCGAATTGACAAACCTAATATCATGTGGCATGCCCACTATTATCACTCAAAATTGGAATGAGAAATGTTTCTCCTGTAAGAATACAATATAAGAAGGAGATGGCCTTCTGCAACTTAGAATATATTGACCAAGAGTACTTACATGGTGTTTCTCTTCCTCTAGTGTTTTTGCTCTTTCTTCAATCTCTATGACTTTCTTTATGCCTTATTTGTATTTGTCCCACTTTATGTGATCAATGACAATGAACTCAACCCATCTTTTTCTTAGATTATGGACAATCTATCTATGTTTTTCTATAGACATTACTCCTCTGTTTTATGCCATAGCTACATATTTCCACTTAGAATATTTGTCTTTCAACTTTATTATTTTAAGAGAATCATTATCATCTATGGGATGTATTTGTACTTCTATTTTATGCACAAAAAGGGAATATGTCCGTACCTCCAATATATGAACAATAAGGGAATCTATTTGTTTTTCTAGATCTTGATCAAGAGGATGGCTATACCACTACACCTTTGTTTTAACTCATATGGAAGGCTTATCATCCTTTATTACCTTATTTGTATGAGAATCAATAATAGATGTTGTAATAACTAGTTGTTTATCCCCCTAAGTGACTTTGGGTTGAGAAATTCCTTCTTCAACATTTTCTTCAGTGGTAGGAGAACCAACAGTAGATTGTTCTACTAGCTTGATAGAAACAACATCTATTATTTCAATATTAGTTATAGCAATGCATCCAATATGGGATCCAATAAGTTGTATAGGTGATCCAATAAATTCCATGGGGGAATCAATACATTATGTAGGGGACCCAAAAAAATTTGTGGTGGATCTAGAAGAAGGTTTAGAGGAAGTGTACATATAATAGGTGGTGATTAATTCATCAATTCAATTTTTCACAATTGATTTTGCAATAACTGTGGTATTCATTACTTTTGTAGCTAGTGTTTCCTTAGCATGGTCATCCTTATAGGTCACAGAAGGTGACCATTCATATTCATCTAGGGATTGGACTAGAGTATCCAACCCTTGATGAGACTTTTGTTTTCCTAACCTTCCCTTGAGATTTTTCAACTATTGTCTTAACTCTTTGTTTTCTTTCCTTAATTTAGAATTTTTTCTTTGAATACTACAATAGGAAGGTTGTATATATATCTTACCCGATGAAAAATAGGACATTATTTTCTTTACTCGCCTAACTAGTTTTGTGGTAGTATCTTCAACAGGTCCTAAATCCAACTGTTCTTCTCCTAATTTTGATTGAAATCCTGGATTTTTTGGATCTTGTTATTTTGTTTGCAGGTGAGATGGATCCTATATTAGTAAGTTCTTATTCTTCATTTATTTCCCTTATAACTACAAGGATTCAAGAGGCCAAGGATGTCCTAATGATGGATAATAATTGAAAACATAATGAGGCCTTAAATATTATTAGCAAGATGGAAGGAAAGTGGGAGGGCATATTCCAATGAGTCAAGGTAGCCTTCAATTCATTCGTACAACAAAATAAAGATGTGTTAAGGATGGATGAACTAGAATATATCCTTTGATAGGTTTAAAATTGAACCCTGTGTATTATGGATGAACTAGAAAATGTCCTTTGATAGGTTTAAAATTCAATCCCATGTATCATGGATGAACTAGAATAGGTCCTCTAATAAGTTTAAAATCCAACCCCATGTATCATGGATGATCTAGAATAAGTCCTCTTCTAAGTTTAAAATCCATCCCCATGTATCAAGGATCATGTGGAGAACATTAAAAAAACTAAGTTTACTTTATGATGAGCTCTTCTTTTATAATCAACTAGATACATATTTTTAATTTTAGTCTCCAATTTTGTCACAAATGTGTACTCGTGGTTAACAAAAGAGCACAATCGAAGACACAATTCACTTGACAATAAATTTCTCTATGTCATCTTTTACAATTTGTATTCATGTCACTAAAACACTCATAGTTGTTTTCAACTACCAACAGATTCAATACTCATAATATAAATGTTTGAAAATGGAAAAGTGTTTTATATGGAATGTGTCCTACTATCAAGCTTAAAATAAGGAAAATGATAGACCATAAGAATGGTTTTCACCAAGGATCTCATGCTATCTCTTGTATCTAGTATAACATTATATTTTCAGAATCTAAATAGTTATACGGGGGATAGTCCTAGATATCTCCACTTGACCATACTTTCTAAGGTTATAAAAATACAACGATGTTTAACTAATGTAGAATTGAGATCTTGAACTTGGCATAGGTTAGTTATCCCATAGATGTTGGAATCCATCACATGTGCATTCCATGTTCTTTACTATTCAAAATACTACTAAATCAACCTCATAAAATTGACTAACATTTCAAGTTGTACATTATTGCTTGCTAAGGGTGATCTGTGTATATCCATTCCAACAATAATACCATCATGCATGCTTCAATATGCACTCAAGGAATATCTTGTATTCATGTTTGAAATATGTTATTGGGTTGAAATCTCATTAATGATAAGAACATTGGAAACTGGCCTCTAGCAACTTAGAATCTAATGAGGTCAATGATGGCCACATTAACATATCTCTACACATATGCCAAATGGACCTCTCTTGTGATGTCAAGTGGTATATTGAGAAAATGTGGAAAACTTTATCCATCGTAGACATCCCAATGATTAAATATATAACATATTCTATGGGTTGATACCATAGATCAACACCAACCTTGAATGCCTACCTATCGTGATCCCATCAGTGGATCAACTATGTCAACAGTCTAATGTTACTCTTGAGGGATATAACCTCCCAAAAAAACTTGAGAAGGCTAGCGTTCCTAAAAAAGGTATGATTCTGCATTGTAATAGGATGAGGTTACACACTCCTCTCCCTCTATTGGGCCTTCCACTCATGTAGAAAGTTATATGTGTCAACCTGCTACCACTGTCGTCTTCATCATTTTCTCTTATTCACATAGAAATTTATTTACACGCACATGACATAAACAATCTAATACTAAATTGTCATTTTTAATAACCATTAAATATTCAACTTAATTATTTTTTACAAAATAAACTATGTAAAACTCATTGATGCATCTCATTACATAAATGCGTCAATGAAACACGCCATTATCATTTCTCCTAATTAAATATTAATGCACTGTTAAAGTTGATAATTTGTTATTATTATTATTAATATTATCCATAAATGGTGTGCCATATGTACAATGGAACCAACATCGTGTTGGAGATATTACACACACCTAGGATTTTCCTTTCATTTTCACTTCCTAATTTTATTTGGCTATGTTGAGGGTCCCTTAGTCTAATATATTCTCCCTAGGACAAGGGTGTCGCATACCCTCCAGTCAACTCTCAATTACCATTTAGTTAGACTAGTTGAGTGAAGTGTTGCATGTCAAATTTGGTTTTATCACCAAGTGTTGCATGCTAACCTCGGGATCGTCACCAATAATGCACACTTGCATTGGGATCATGACTAGTAAGGCACATTCCACATGTGTGAGTGATCTCCTCCTCATTTCACTATG
>CBVK0100300832.1:0-12981 GCA_900067695.1 Picea abies
TTTCCCCTTGTGGGTTTTTCCAGGGTCGAAGTTAGACCGAATATCTTTGTGTCTATATTTTCTGAGTTTTCCATATTGTTGATATTTAATTTCTGCGTTGAAAACGATGTTCAGAATCCTCATGTTTCAGTTCTGAATTAAGTTTTATATGCTGAAACACAGTGTTGTAACATATGCTGAAACACCACTGTGACATATGCTGAAACAATGTTGTAACTTATGTTGAAACACCGCCGTGACATATGCCGAAACAGTGCTGTAACATATGCTGAAACAGTGCTGAGACATATGCTGAAACAGTGCTGAAACTGAGTTTGGCATTTAATTTGGCTGAAAAATCAGCGAGACTGAAACTGGGTTGGGGTTTTGAAAAATTAACATGGTATCAGAGCTGAGTTGAAGAGAGGCAGAAATTTCAGCAGACAGAAAGTAGGGACAACAGTCACTTCACAGGGCAGATTTTTGAATTTGTGATTTTCAGCAGAAAGAGGGTCATGGCTACTGGTTTGAGGGTTGAAGACAGACTTGATGGGGCAGCAAATTTTGGTGCTTGGAAGGAGAGGATGATCTTGCTTTTGCAAGAGAACGAGTTGTGGGACATTGTGGAGAATACCACTACTCATCCTGTTGTGGTACCTACTGATGCTACTCTTCTTGCAGCCTATAATAAGAAGAGTATCAAGGCTAAGAGATTTATTCTTAATGCCATCAAGGATCATTTGATTCCTCACGTGACGGGGAAGACACATGCCTATGAGATGTGGGAGTCTTTGACTAAATTGTACCAAAGTACAAATGAGAACCGGAAGATGGTTTTGAGGGAAAAACTAAAGAACATAAAAATGACCAAGGCTGAAAATGTGGTCACATACCTTACTAGATTGACACAGGTGAGGGATGAGCTTGGAGCTGTGGAGGAAGCCATAGCTGACAGTGATCTTCTGAGAACAGCATTGAATGGTGTTTCCAAACAATGGGTTGTTTTTGTGGAGGGCATTGTTGCTAGGGAGAAGCTTCCCTGTTGGGAACGTCTTTGGGATGACTTTGTTCAGGAGGAGACCCGGAGAGGTTATGTGCATGGCAGTTCCTCTACAGCTCATGAGGAGGAGAATGTGGCTCTTGCTACCACTAGCAAGAAGAAGTTCAGAAAGGGTCCAAAGGGAGAACAGAAGCCCAAGGGTGAAGGGAAGAAAGACATGAGCAAATTCAAGTGCTTTGCTTGCCATAAGTTTGGGCACTATGCAAGACAGTGTCCAAACAAGAAGAAGAAACAAACAGTAGCTTCAGCAGAGGTGGAAGAGTTTTCCACCAAGTTTGACAAGAAATTTTCCTTGATTGCGTGTCTATCATCTAGGACCACTACTCCCGATACTTGGTATATTGACAATGTTGCCTCTCGCCATATGACAATAGTTCGTGAGCACTTGACAGATCTTACTCAGTGTGGAGATGTAGAGGTAGTGCTTGGAGATGACCGGGAGGTCAAGGTGGCTGGTTGTGGGACCGTATCATTTCGGAGGGAGTCTTTGCGTCCCATGACTTTGACAGAGGTTCTTTATGTTCCGGGCTTGAAGAAGAACTTAGTGTCAGTTTCTACTATTGAGGAGAAGGGCTATGAGGTCTTGTTCTGTGATGGCCAGGTGCTTCTTTTCCCCAGAGGGTCTAGCATCACTTCGGCCAAAGTGATTGGTACTAGACATGAGAGGCTGTACAAGTTCTTGTTCCAGCCAGTGCGAGCATTGATTCATTCTACCAGCAGCAGCAGTGACCTATGTGAGATATGGCACAGGAGGATGGCACATTTGCACCATGGGGCTTTGCGAGTTCTGAGGGAGATGGTGACGGGAGTTCCAGATTTCAGTTCAGAGCACCATGAGTTGTGCAAGGGGTGTATCTTGGGAAAGTACACCAAGACTGTTTTTCCGAGCAGTGACAGTAGAGCAGCAGGGATACTTGATCTTATACATTCAGATGTATGTGGCCCGATGTCTTCGGCATCGTTGACTGGATCCCTATACTATGTTGTATTCATTGATGACTTCTCTCGGAAGTCCTGGATTTTCTTCATGAAGACCAAAGGACAGGTCTTCAGTCGGTTCCAAGAGTTCAAAGCTCTTGTGGAGAACCAGACAGGGAAGAAAATCAGAGTTTTGAGGAGAGACAATGGGGGTGAGTATACCTCCAAGGAGTTCATGGACTTCTTTGCATCAGGAGAGAGTTGACTGTTCCTTACAACCCACAGCAGAATGGGGTTGCAGAGAGGAAGAACAGGGCCATTGTTGGGGCTACGTGAGCCATGCTACATGATCAGGGGCTGGCACTATTTCTTTGGGCCGAAGCATGCTACACTGCAGTTTATCTGCAGAACATGAGTCCTCACAAGGCAGTGGGGAGCATGACTCCTGAGGAGGCTTTTTCTGGGAAGAAGCCTAAGGTGGGGCACTTTCAGATTTTTGGGTGCATCAAATATTCATATGTCCCTTCTGAGAAGAGGAAAAAGATGGAGCCCACAGCAGAGAGAGGGATCTTTGTTGGGTACAACAATACTTCAAAGGCTTTCTGTATATACCTTCCTTCCTTGAAGAAGACTGTCTTGAGGAGGGATGTTAGATTTGAAGAGGATGGAGCGTTTAGGAAGTCACGAGGGACAGAGAGGGGTGAGCAATCTTCACCTCAAATTCAGGTGAGTCCGCGGTAGAATACAGTGACACAGAGTTCAGGGCCACCAATTTCAGTGACGACAGGTTCACAGGTGATAGGGCCACATGGCACAGAGTTCAAGTTCACAGGCTACTAGTCCACAGGTTTCAGGATCGGATACTCCAGAGTCTACTTCAGGATTAAAGTCTTCAAAAGATGGGGTTGAGCAAGGAGAGTCCCCTCCATGGGACACTACTTCAAAGAGAAGGAAGCCCAAGTGGCTTCAGGATACTTTGAGGGAGGCACAGGTTTCAATGGGAAATCCCAGACAAGCAGTGAGGGAGAGTAAACCTCCAGAGAGGTTTTGCAGCTACATCGCAATGGTGAGCAGTATTCAGGAGTCTGAGCCTTTCACTTTTGAGGAGGCTACTAGTAGAAAGGTTTGGAGAGATGCCATGATGGAAGAGTATAATTCCATCATGAAGAACGATGTCTAGGAAGTTGTTCCTAGACCTGAGGAGAAGTCAGTGGTGACTTTCGGGTGGCTCTATAAACTCAAGCATGTTGCAGATGGCAACATTGAGAAGTACAAAGCTTGCTTCGTGGCTCGAGGGTTTTCACAGGTTGAGGGAGTCGATTATGATTAGACCTTTGCGCTGGTTGCTAGATATACCTCGATTAGGTCAGTGATTTCCATTGCAGCAGAGATGGGTTGGAAGATCCACCAGATGGATGTGAAGACCGCATTTTTGAATGGTCTTATACAAGAGGAGGTGTATATTGAGCAGCTATTGGGCTTTGAGGTGCATGGGAGAGATACTCATGTGTGTAGACTGAAGAAGGCATTGTATGGGCTGAAACAAGCTCCCAGAGCTTGGTATTCGAGGATTGATGCCTATTTGCAGTAGTTGGGCTTTGAGAAGAGTGAGGTGGATCCCAACCTAAACTACATTGTGGTTGGAGAGGATCCTCTCATTCTCTTTCTATATGTGGATGATCTTTTCATTATAGGGGCAGAGAGACTCATCCGCAGTTGCAAGGAGAGCCTTGCTTCAGAGTTCGAGATGATTGATATCGGATTGATGCACTATTTTTTGGGATTGGAGGTTTGGCAAGAGCCTGGACATATCTTCCTAGTACAGGGGCAGTATGTGCGTGACATTCTGAAGAGATTTCAGATGGAGGACAATAGGCCCATGACCACTCCTATGATTACCAACTAGAAGAAGCTTCATGCTTCTGAGTCACAGTTGGTGGATTCCACTTTATATCGTTAGTTGATCGGGTCATTGATGTATTTGGTCAATACCAGGCCGGATATTTGTTTTGTTGTCAACACTCTCAGTTAGTTCATGGTGGAACCTAGGAGAGTGCACTGGGTGGCAGCAAAACATGTGCTCAAGTATCTTTGTGGTACGGTAGACTATGGTCTGGACTATCAGAGAGGAGATGGAGTTCGTCTCGTTGGCTATACAAATTTAGATTGGGCAGGATGTATCAGTCACAGGAAGAGTACTTCAGGGTGTTGTTTCGGATTGGGCTCAACGGTTGTGTCGTGGTTCAGTCGGAAGCAAAAGTCAGTGGCATTGAGTTCTGCAGAGGCTGAGTATATGGCAACCAATCAGGCCAGTTGTAAGGCCCTTTGGCTTCGCAAGTTGCTGGTGGGATTGTTTTGTGTGCATTTGAGGCCTACCGTGATTTACTGTGATAATCAAAGATGCATTAAACTCTCGGAGAATCCAGTTTTTCACGACAGGTCTAAGCATATCAAGATTCGTTATCACTTCATCCGTGACTATGTTCAGAGAGGAGCTGTGGAGCTACAGTACATATCTACAGAGAAGCAAGTTGCAGACATACTCACCAAAGCATTGGGCAGAGGCAAGTTTGTATTTTTCAGGGACAGAGTAACACTTTCCTCGATAAGAGGGAGTGTTAAAATTAAATTAAAAAGTACGTAGGCAAGCGTTTCTCATCACCTAGGCGCCTAAGGGGTGAGAAAGTGCCTAATGTGGACCCTAGTCATTTAATTTGTGAGATGCAAATTAAAAGGTGACTTTTTTAGACTTAGGGAAAGTGGACAGATAAAGTGATTTTATTTCCACCGTTGATCTCATCTAATCTCTACCATTGGATGAAGAGACTTTTCACCTTCCCCCATGAGGTCGATTAGGGCAAGGAGGGCGCACCCATTGTGGGTTGTTGAGACATTTTGAGAGAGAGCAAGAGAGCATTTTCAAGCTTGAGGAAGAGGCCATTTCTGCAGAGCTAGGGCATGCATTCCAAGGCAAGAAACTAGCATGAAAAACGAGGCAAGAGGTTAAACATACACAGGAGGTCGTACAGTGCGGATTTCGAGGTCCATACAGTCTCTTGTTGGCACAAAAATCGAGAAAGGAGAGCAACATTAAATATTGGTCGTACAGTACAGATTTACACAGTCTGTACGGTTCAGTTTTTGGCATAGATTTCGAGGAAGATACAACCACTATACACAGGCCATACAGTACAATTTTTTACAGTCTATATAGTCTCTTTATTGCACAGAAATCGAGGTGGGTTGTTGTGTGTGTTTTCTGGAAAGTTTGGCATTGTTTTCTAGGAGGTTGTACAACCATTAATACACCCAGATATTTCTTGTGTTGTTGGCAGGAATTTTCAGGCATTCATACAGCCATTTGGAGGCATAGAAAATGAGGAGCAGACTTGTACTTTGCTACAGAAAATTCTATAAAGGATTTTGAGTTTTGCTCATTTCCTGTGTTAAGACTTGGCACAGTTATTGAGATAAGTTTGTCATTAAATTTCTGAAGATGAATATGTTGTAACAGAATTTCTCTGAAGCTCTCAAATAAGAAAAACTTCCTCTCTCACTGGTTTTCCCCTTGTGGGTTTTTCCAGGGTCGTTGTTAGACCAAAAATCACTGTGTTATTTTTCTGAGTTTTTATGTGTTGCCGATATATTTTATTTTTGCATTAAAAACGATGTTCAGAATCCTCATGTTTCAGTTCTAAAATTTATTTTCTGTTGAGTTTAATTGGCCGTCATAAATCTGGGTTTGGGCGTTAAATGGCTGAAAAATCAGCGAGACTGAAACTAGGTTGGGGTCTGAAATTTTATAATTTTGAAAGTTTTCATGTGAGCACATCTTTTTGTACTTCCAGGGCCATTTTGGGGCCCAAAACAATGTTTTTTTGTCTTGCACAATCAAACTGTAGATGGAGTGAGAGTTTGATGGCATAATGTGGCCCTTCCAAGATCGTATGCAAAAGTTACGACCCCAAAAAGTTAATGTACTAACTTACCCAAACTGGGCCCACATGCCTTTTAGCGTTTCATCTCCTAGCGTTAGGTTTTTGGATGTCTAGGGTTTTGGCATTCATATTTATCATAAAAAGGCCTTCAGAGCCTCATTGTAATCATCTTCTTGCGAATGAGCGTAGCCATCACATCTATTCTCAAAGATAATGCTGCCACCATTCTAGTGAGTCTTGCACTATGTATTTTTATAGTCTCTTTCTAATTCTTTCATTAATAGAAATCAAGTATTGTTGTATTTCTCTGTTTCTGGCAATTTTCATGAGTATTTCATTGTAATATCTCTGCTTTCATTTCGTTCCGAAAATAATCCGTATCAATATGTGTAGGAACATGTCATACCAGGAGATGTTGAGGTTCTCATGCGCTCTACGGTGAGCAAATGTCCCCATGTAGGAGCCAGATGTTACCCCCCAGCTTAGGTGTAACTAAGGAGATGATTTCTGGAGGCCTGCTAGTAGTAGACATGGAGTGTCGAGAGCCAGATGACCAGTTGAGCCCACATTGAGAAGACAAAGACCCTCCTCTCCACCACACATCACCATTCATCGTCAGCAACATAACAACATCTACCACACCAGCCTGGTCCGGAAAGGACAGTAGGTCTTGCTTCATGAGGTAACAAGTCTAGTCTCATGGTAAGTGTCACTTTAATAATTGAAGCATTTGAGCTTGTTGCAAAGATTCATTTCTTGATTATTGAATGTTTTCTTGGAAAATATACCTTTTGCCTTATTTCACCTTGGTGGTTGACACGGTATCCTAGTGGTCACCCTTGGGAATAGGGTTGCTACTGGTGGATCTCCTTGAAGGGTCTTCATACCATTCCCACTCATACTTACCACTTTCCACACTTCTTCCCCTATGTTTCCTTAACTTTTGGGTTTTTGGGTTTTTGGGTTCATTGACCCCAAGAATGGGTTGTACCCTCGCTTCATGGGAAGAAGGGGTTGAAGGCATAGAGGTGTTGTAGCTAGCACTGTAAAAGTCAAAAGCCATAATTTATCCTTCTAGATGCTCGTCCTAAGGTCCTGAGATCCATGAAACGCTTCTACATAAAAATGAAGGACCTTTAAAAATAAAATAAATAAAAATGTCCTGCTTGATGGGGGAATGCATTGTGGTGTCCTTTAATTTCCAGTGTATATGGCACTCGATGTGTTCTAACTTCAAGTGGCATTGCGGCGCCCTTTTTTCTTCCATTGCATATTCCACTCAATGTTCGAACCATGAAAAAAAAAATGAAAGGAGAATAAAGGGCTTGGAAAAATGTTGCATTGCAAACGAACGGATACAACACACCCTCCACAAAGCCACCCATAGAGACAATATGAGCCCTTGATATGTCAAGAACCCCATGCCCAAGAGTGCAACCCCCACTCCACCTCATATTCATTACATGGTCTAGAGAGGGTCTTCTCGGAAAACATTCCCTGACTTGGGGATTGGCCTATCCAATAGGGCACCATGACACCCCTCCCATATCTAAATTTGGCAAAGTTTATAAGATCTTTGAGCATTTGTTTAATTTGAAAAGGGGGGACTTAATGCACTTGTTTGGGTGGTTCTTTTATAAAATGTGTCTTACTTGGCATGATTCATATGACTTATGGACCCCTGGAGGGTGTATTTGCTTGTCTTTGCAGGACCTTGTCTGGTGAATGTCATTTGTGAAGAGACTAAGCCACTTGGACCTTCATAGGGGCATGAAAGCCCACTAGATGGATCTTTCACCCCACACATTGGAGGTCTAGGATGATAAACGTTGTGCCTTGGATGATGTCTCTAGCACATGAATGAGGCTCGCGAACATGAAGAGAATAGGATGACCCTCCTATGCCCAAATGTTCCGCTTGGATAGCATGACGTCACACTTTTGAGGGGACATTTGGCACATTTGGTGCACTTGGTGGTGTTGTGGGCTTGAAGCCCCACATTATAGCTTGATTTGGGGATGATGTGGTGCCTTCTTAGCTTGACATCTTAGCCTTTGGATGCCTACTTTCACACGTGCCACCTTGGGGAGGAGCTTTATGAGCTTACATGCCATCATTTTATTATTTTTTGTCATTTTGTAGCCTATGTGGGAAAAAAGAGCAAAACGATTTGTTAATTAAGCATTGTAATTTTGGTTTTAGCCTAAAATTATGGATTTAATTGTAATGTGGACAAACTATGACTTGGGTTTTCCTCTATAAATATAGGCAAGTCATTTTTCACTTGGACATAACTCATCACTTGATAATATTACTCTTTGGATTGCAATTTCGACCCTCTTGGAGAATTTCAGCCTCTCTTTTTCTTGTGTAAATGGATGTAATACTTGTTTATTGGAGCATTAAAGACTCACAAATTCTCTTGGATGGTTTTTTGTTGGATGATTCTTGGTATTAAGGGTTTTCTTGCATATTATCTCTTGGATTTGGTGAGTAATTTCTGCAATTTATTGTCATCTTTCCTGTTTAAGTTGAAGAAAATTATCTTAAAATCCTAGGAGTAAAAGGGCCTACATCCTCCACCAAAATTTGTTCTTCCTTGCTATTGAAAGACTATAAGGGTTGCAACAAGGAGTAAGAGGGTTTACACCCTTGTTGTAAGGCTTGTCTAGGGTTTATTTCTCTAGGGAATAAGAGGGTTTAAACCCCTAGAATATTCTTAAACCCTAGTCCATCTTGATTTTTAGACTAAACGATTTGGTAGGAGATAGGTTTCTTGAGTTTTATAAGGGTTTAACTTTCAATAAATCATATTCTCTTCTATATTGCTTAACCTAGTCTTCAAAAAAGAGACACCATTCACCCACTAACAAGGCACTATTCTTTGCATTGGAGATTGTAATTGTTGCATTGATAAACGTGAAAATTGAGGGATTGAAATTGATCAAGTTCGATTTGAATTCTACATGCTTTAGACTCTCTTCTACATCAAGGGAATCTTGTTTTGTCAAGTGGTTAGTATGATGTTATAAACATTAAGCTACGGCCATTGGGGCTACAAAAAATACTCTCTCATACAATTTTTGTACTTTTCTACCGCTGAAAATTGCTTGCTTGTAACCTGTGACAATTAATGAACTGCTAAAGGGATATTGTTTGGGTGGTTTACTTGTTGATTTTAGTGGTTACAATTTGTTGTTGTAGTAAAATTTTGATACATCCATAGGGATGTCATAATTATTTGATGATAACACTCTTTTACGACCCTCTTTTGACATCAAAATGTTAGTTTAAGCATTGGAAAATTGTTTACTAATTGCAGGCTTTCTTGGGCTGGTTCCTTCAACTCTTGGCCTCTCCCTTGCGATCCCCCTAGGGTCACCTGGGAAGCCTCCCTTGTGTTGGAATTTTCCATTACTAAAATGAGGAGGATAGCTCTTGAGGTGACAATGATAGGTGTCCCCAGTTGTGTCACACATTTGTTGTTTGGGTTGTGCTTTGCCCTAACTACAAATTGTGCGATAACAATAATAATAGTCCTGCAATAAATGTCATGCAAGATCTCTTAAGCATGACATTGCTTCGGCCCCAATAAGAAATCCCATGAGTTGAAGAGGATTTTGAGCCCAATGTTGTAGACAACGACAGGGAGTTTGAAATTGAGAGGATTATTGTGGATAAGTTTGAGAAAACCAATGGTAAGAGCAAGGACAAGCATAAGGACAAATCAAGGGTTCCTAGTTTGCATGTAGGCTACCATGTGTGCTTACTTCATCATTAGTATTAGACAGTAGAAATTTTTCTCTAAATTCATTGTGTAAATAGTGATTTTGAATCATTTTTATACTTATTTCATTTGGGTATAGTTCGTGTTAAGTGTAATTTTAGGGTCAAGTTGTATGCTCCAAGTGCTCAGGAAATATCCTACTATGAACATATTAAGAGACTTCCTGAGGAGAATGGTTGTTTATATGCTTACTTTGTAGATCTTATAATTGATTTTACTTGTCAAACCTAGCACCCGACAATTATTCCTAATAAAATCACTTTATTGAACAACTGCATAGCTAGGTTATCAACTGAAATTTAGCGGAAGCATAAACAACAAAAACCATAACACATGCATAAGATATTTTGGGTAAATACCCTTGGAAAAACCCTTGTGGGAAAACCAATTCTGAGTTTTATTATTATTGGGCTCCCTTCCTAGAATAATGGCCCTCAGAAGATTATAATACAACAATAGCCTAGCCCACCTGCCTGCTATCTCCCTTGTTGCCCCTTAGCACACTTCTTCGGCCCTGCCCATTCAGACACAAGTACACGAGCAAGACTCCCTCTTGCTCCTATGCATTCATTGTGTGCCTCTTATATGCGACCTAGGAATCAAAGAAATAAGTGTTTGTCAGCAAGTATGGGCTTAGATTTGGACTCAATCAAGGGTCCTACTTCTTCTACGGGGAGTCTCATTTGCAACATGGTCAATAAAAAGATAAGAGAGAAATTAGTTAAGGAAAGAAAAAAGCTTTGAATGGGGTCCTTGGCAATGTTACCAACATCAAAATATTATCGCCAACATCGTGATATTATCATATTTTGGAGGGCCAACGATATTTTCAGATATTTTTCATATGTTAGTTTGGACGACATTTTTCGATATTTTCTAATTTTTCCCCGATGTTTCCGATATTTTCTTTTCCGAACCCTTGGCAATATTTTCAACAACACGATATTGGTAACATTGGTCCTTAAGAGCAAGACACAACATAGTGTTGGTTCAAAATGATCATCCCCTCCTTAAATTTCCAAGGTCTTGGCAGTCCCTCAAAAGGACTTTCTTTTAACCCATTTAGTTGAGGTTCATAAGCTGGTTAAAATTGTTTTATAGGGGATAATGCGGGGTGTCAAGATTACAACCCTCTTTGTGAAAGATTTTGAAGGATTTGGGGTTTCTTGACTCTTGATGCCAATGGGAATTATGGGGATCTTTTCACTGCTCAGAGAAATTCTATTGCACTTCTCAATTCAGGTCTCTGGACGGAGTTTTTTTCAAAGATTTGGGATGAAGACCTTGATCATTAATTGGTATGCCCCATATGCGTCCAAGCAAGCGTACTGGGATCCTTTTTTCTCTTTGGAATGCACCAAGGAGGACTATGTAATTATAGGTGGTGACTTGAATTTCATTTCATTAATTGGTATGCCCATATGCGTCCAAGCAAGCGTATTGGGATCCTTTTTTCTCTTTGGAATGCACCAAGGAGTACTATGTAATTATAGCCTACAGATGGTGACTTGAATTTCATTCCGTCTTGGGCGGAAATTTGGGGGGCGAGTGCTCGTCTAGATTCCCAAGTAGATTTTTTTTAGGGTATAAAATAGAAGAAGTTGGTTTTATTGATATGGAGCCTATAAAAATAACACTGACTTGGTGGAATAATCAAGCTGGAGAGGCTGGTATCTCAAAAAGACTCATCATTTTTTAGTATCAGTCTCTCTTTCCAGCAATTGAGAAATCCAGGCCCTAGGTGGACACTAGTGATGCCTCAAATCATGCATTGATTATCCTTCTAGTGGAAAGGAAAGACAATAAGCCACGAATCCTTTAAATTCAATGCTTCATGGTTGGATGATGAAGAATTTCAAAACCTGGTGAGAAATCCAGGTCCTAGGTGGACACTGGTGGTGCCTCAAATCATGCATTGATTCTCCTTCAACCGGAAAGGAAAGACAATAAGTCACAACGCCTTTTAAGTTCAATGCTTCGTGGTCGAATTACAAAGAATTTCAAAACCTGGTGACAAAGGAATTGTTGTCTATTTTTTCGGTATAAAATAGAAGGAGCTAGTTTTATTGATATGGAGCCTATAAAAATAACGCTAATTTGGTGGAATAATCAAGCTGGAGAAGCTAGTATCTCAAAATAACGCTAATTTGGTGGAATAATCAAGCTAGAGAAGTTGGTATCTCAAAAATACTCTATCATTTTTTAGTATCAATCTCTCTTTTCAGCAATTGACAAATTTGGGTCCTAGGTGGATGTTGGATGTGCCTCAAATCATGCATTGATTCTCCTTTGACTAGAAAGGAAAGACAATAAGCCTCGAAAGTTCAATGGTTCGTGGTCGGATGACGAAGAATTTCAAAACCTGGTGACAAAGGAATTGTTGTCTTTTGATCCAAGTTTGGGTGACTCTGAAAGTTTTCAGTCTGCAAAATCTCTTAAGAAATTGAAAGGAGTGATAGCTACTCGGGTTCATGATTAAAAAAAATGGACAATGACCTAAAAATCTACAGAAAAAGACATTGCAGATGTATAAGCTAGCAATGAGACAAGTCTTTTTAGCATGGAAGCAAAATCAATGCTTAAGGAATTGAAAGGAAAAAGAATTAAGATATTAGCATGGTTGGGAGGAGTTGCATTTAAAATTTTATGTGGTTGTCTTTAAAAAATAAGGTTCTGACTTGGGAGAACATCAGAATAGGGTTCAGCCAGGTCCAAGTATCTGTCTTCTCTATGTGGCTGCCGAGGAAAACATATCACACTTGCCAATCTTCTGTTATTGTGCTCAATAGCTATGGAAGGAGGCTGAAGGCCCTCACAGGTGGAGTTCAAAAAGTTTGGATTGGCACTACTATTGATGAATGTTTTAAAAAATGGTTTGATAAACAAGAATTAAAAGAGGTTAGAGCAGTGCCCTATGCCCTCTGTTGGGGGGTTTGGCTGGCTAGAAATTCTAACATTTACAAATCATGTCTGGGATTGGTGCTTTAGTTTCAAGCTGTAAAGCTGCAGTAAGTCCTAAACCAGCCAAGTGTCAGGTGGATAAGGATTGACAAGTCTGTTCCATGGAGTTTCTTTGATGGAGCTTGGAAACGTAATTCCAACATTAGTAGTGTGGGATGTTTGTTATATTTTTCACATTCTCCTTTCATAAATTTCAAAGCATGGATTGGTTTGAGATCTAACAACTATGGTATGAGATCTAACAACTATGTTGAATTGCAAGCTTTAAGGATTTTATTAAAATGTGGAAAGGACCAGAATATTAAGAATATGCAAGTTTTCAAGTGAGATCGGAAGAG
>CBVK0100300833.1:0-12981 GCA_900067695.1 Picea abies
GAATTTAATGATCTCAGTGGATTTTGTGGGCATTTATCCCAGTTCTCCTCTTATTTTCTCAATGGCCTGCCTGCTCCTTTGTACTAGTCCATTTTGCTGGAACATGATTTGCACCATAGGCCATATTTCATTTATGGATTTGGAGATATCCATCCATATATTTTCCTTGGCCTCAACAAGTGTCTTGCCTACCACTATTTTCTTTTGAAGCTATTTCAATTCTTGTTTGAGCTTGTCTAATGTTTGTTTCTCCATGGAGTAGCTAGTTTGGTAAGAATACTTAAGTTCCTAAACATCCTTGACCTCCATTTTAAGTATGCTAATTTATGTCTCTTTCAAGTTCATCTCCCCCATTGATTTTTCTAGTTGTACTGTCTTTTCCAGAGATGTTAGTGGAGTTGCTGAGGGAATTCCTACTGTGGATGTTGTGCTTAATATTGTGAGTGGAACTCCACCCAGTGGAATGACCTCCATAGGTGTTGATTGTTCCTTCTCCTTCACTAACCTTTCTAGTTCTGCTTCCATCTCTTTCAATTGTGCATTCTTCTCCATGATCAACTTGAGCATCTCATCCTTCTCACCTTCTGTCTCATCTATCTCCTTTGTTTTTGCATCTTCCGTTGGTGGCAGTTTCAGTTGTTTCCTTAGAGATGCTATATCATCATTTTTCTTTATAAGAATCTCCTCGACTGCTTTCACATTCGAGGGGTCATACCCGATCCTGAGAACTAATTCTTCCAATGTTTTAATTATGTTATCCTTTGCAAAGGATGATATCTTTTCTAACTTTAGTTGTGTTTGAACATTGCTCAAAGAGACTTGTAGTTTAGCAGCTGAAGTAGAAGCACTTGCCAAAGTGGAGAAAACCATTTCTCCAGTTTGCCTGCATAGATCCATTTGATCAGTTAGGTGCACATCTCTGGTGTGGAACTCAAATGTTTCCCTTTTGTAATCAGTAATTGCCTTTGGGTTGGGCACCTGTGCCTGCAGAAAAGCCATGTGCATTCTACCCTTCTCTGTATCAAACGAAAACAACAGTCTGTGATGTGCTATGGATGTCTATTTCCAAAACTAAGCATAAGTATTGTTGGTCAGCGTCTAATTTCTCTTCTTGATTAGGTCATATATCTAAAAAATACTCAACTTTGGTCCCCCTTTACTCGGTTGGTCGACTAGTGAAGTATCCTTCGGCTTCTTAGATGAAACTGTAGACATGATCTACTTGTTTCTTGTGACAAGAGGTGACTAATCACCTTTCATAGTCGTAGTGGATTGGGCTTCCCTTTCACCAGCCATGTCAGTTGCATGACTAGATTTTGGCCTTTTGGTATGTAATTGGAAAACTTCAGCTGAGACTTCGGTGACAGAAGGTGATGTATCCTTCCTGGTTCGTTTCTCCTTTGGAGCCTGTGGTGTGGTTGTTTGCAATATAGTAACTAAAGGATCCTATTGTTCTATCTCTTCCAGAGTGTTCGACTACCACTCTGTTTGATTCGCAAAGCTTTCTATCTCAGGCTTGGGTATATGAACATATGGGACATTTTTATTCTTAACCCTCATCTCTAAAATTATCCTGCACGGATCGTAGTGCCATAGTGAACTAACTTTGAACTTCTTTTCTTTCAAAAGTCTATTTGCCTCTTCCTAGACACCTCATCTATTGCATATAAAAGACCCTATTTTCCCTTTAATTCTGGGTTGTTGTTTCTTCTTCAGAGACACAAAGTGTATGTCATCTGAGTTTATCATTTGTCTTATGTACTCCAGGGAAAATATCCTCACAGGTAAATACTTGGGTAGTTTGTATGGAGCTAACTCGCATCCATATACTCTCCTCTTGGTGTGATTTTGGTAAAGATACCAATCTCTAGGTTTTGCAAGGTCTAAGAGGTGTAAGATCCTCAGAATCTCCTCATTTATTTGTGGTCCTAGTCTGCCATTGAGCATGCTCACCACTGGGTGGTAGAACTGCTCGATGAAATATTTGAAACTGAACTCCATGGAGTTCTGTCTGAGTAGGAAAGTCCAATATGTTACCATCTGCGGCTTCCCATTCTTGTCCATTTTTTTCATAGAGAAAAATAACCTGTCCACTTGAAAGAAAATGAACATGTAAGCCAGTATGGGGGAATACTAGAACATGCCCTCTATAGCAAATTTTGAAAGTTGCTCATGAATACTCTCCACCGGGAAAGTACTATAGTCGAACTGAGTGGTGGGCCTTTCCTCTGTAGAGAAAATGGACAGAAAACCCAATATAGGTTCATCCACCCATTCACCTAAAAAATAACCAAGGAGAGAACAGAGCAACAAAATGACTTGCTTGTCCTTTTCTGAGAACAGGGAGGAAGGATATGGGGGATTTGAATTGGGGAGTTGAGAATCATGTGGGAGGAAAAGCTCAAAACTCTAAAACATGAATTCCAAAACCCTGGACATCTGAAAACCTAATCCAATGGGGTAAGTTAGTACATCAACTTCTCGAGGTCGTAACTTTTGCATACGATCTTCATTTAGGGAACATGATAGCTCATTGGAAAGGTATTGAAAAGGATATTCATATAGGGGGCTCAATTAGAGCCTTTGGATATCACTGAGGTTATTTATCATGAAAAATCATCATTTATAACCTCATAATGGCCCCGAAAGTTCAAGAACCAAAAAACTGCTAAAAATAGTTAGTTGCCAAAAAACTATTTTGAGCCAGTTGGACAAGGTGGGTAGCCACTGAGATCCTCTTGGATCATTGCAAGTCACAAAATCAATGCACCATTTACAAAAGGTTCATTTCATAATGAATGGGTGGAGATAAGCGAGTGGTTTTCTCGCTTTATATGCATATAGTTGACACTTGTCACAATGTTTGATGACATGGATGGAATAATTAAACAAGTTGGTTCAAAAGTAACCAGCCTGAAACACTTTCTTGGTTGTGTACATACTAGAGAGGTGATGCCTGCATGGGCCACTATGGAATTCTTTTAGTAATTTTTATACCTTTTTTATGGTGAGGAAATGACGAAGATTAATGTCTTCCCCCTTGTGATAGAGGACATCTCCTATGAGGAGGTAGTGGGAATGTTGGTGATAGATGCAGTGGTGGTCATCTCAGGAGATATGAAGGCCAAATTGTTTTGTACGAATATAGGAAAGAATGTATCCATACCATGGGTCATCATATGAAATCAAAAATAAATTTTCGTCTGGGAAGTTTCATTCAGATGGGGTCAGATGAGTTTGACGGAAAGTCTACGATTAGCTCTCTAAAGATGAGGGATTTTTTTCTCTTGGGAGTTGTGAAATTGAGATCATATTCTTGGAGGATGACAATCCAACAATCAAATTTTCTATTAATCTAGTGTCAAATGAGAAGGTATTACAATGGATTTGAATTTTCAATGACCTTGGTAGTTCAAGCAAATATATAGTGGTGTAACTTTTGGAATGCAAGGAGAACCATTGGGATAACTTCTCATCGTGATTGTACTTGAGAGGTGGCCCAAAGTGTTTTTTTATTATATAGTAAATGACATGTTCGTGTTGGTCATCACCTACTTGGATCAACACTCTTGCAATAGAGACCTCTAAGGTGGACAAATACATGATATAATCCCTATCAAAGTCTGGGGTGATTTACTAAGTTATTCTTTGAGGGATATGAAAGAAAATTAGGTATGGTGGTCCCAATGGAATGGGACATCACACTGTAGTAAGAGAAAGAATATTTGGGTGTGGGTTGCATATTTGAGAAGACAATGATGTAAGAAGTTGTATTTTCCTTGGATACTTTGCATCTAGTGCAAATTCTTTGGAGGGGAGATTTCATTAATAACTTGGACTTTGAGGGGGTCCATTGTGATCCCATCTTGGGAGATGATAAATCCAAGTAGGCATCCACTTGTAACAGAGAACACACACTTGAGGGTGTTCAAGCATATATTCTATCTGTGACAGCATTGAAACACAAGTCACAAATGTTTGAAATTCTTTGAATGCTTCTTTGTCCAAGCAATGAGATCATCTAAGTAGGCTAGGATGATATGGCTATGATCATGAAAATTGTGTGTCATGGCACATTGGAAAGTGGCTCCTACACTCTTCAACCCAAATGGCATGATATGACAAGTGAAATTTCCCCAAGGGGTGGTGTTTTCACATTCCTATTTTGGGAAGAAGGATATATTTTGGGCCCAGGCCTATTTTGGTGAGAAAGATCTATTTTTGGAGCATGCACAATAAGTGGAAGGACAAGATGCATGCAGAAAAAGAAGGAAAAGAAAATTGGTGCACATGAATATAGGCCCAACTATGATAGGGTTATGGTTTTTGAAAAATATTGTAATGGCTATAAGCCTATAAAGTAATATAAATAAGGACCTAGGAGGTCTAGGAAGGAGGAGAAAGAGATAGAAAAAGTGAGAAGAGAGTTAGTTGAATATTGAGAAGTAAGTTAGTTGATTATTATAGCAAGTTTTGTTATGGTTATTGTGGTAGAGTTGAATATATTATTCCTTGAGGGTTAGGTCACAAGATAAGGATCCTGGTGTGACCTATTCAGCCTCCCAGAGGGTACTTACCCTTAGTTTGATTGTAATATTGAAGATGTAATGTGTGCAACACAATATTTTGTAGTAGAATAAATAAAATTGAAGAGGATCCAGATTGTAACAGTACTTTCCCTCTGAAGCTATTATGCTCTGATACCATACTGTAACACTCTTTCTTTTGAAGCTGTTACGCTCTGATACCATACTATAACACCCCCTTTCCATCAGTCGAGCAGGCGCTACATAGCGAAATAACAATCTCATGCTTAATTATATATATATATATAAGACATGCATTTAAAGCAGGTTAAACACATTTAAACTCAGAGTGAGTATAAGAATGATTGCTATTACAAATAATCCATAGATTTAACATTAATTCATATGCACAACAGAATACATGATAATTATAAATACACAGACATGCAGTAACATAATTCAAACCTCATCTGGTACTTATCTTTGAAAACGGTGGTTATTCCACCAACTAGGTGCATGCCTTCCACAAAACTCCTAGCCTTAGACCGTGCTGCTCATCAAGCTCAACAGTAGGTAACCCCTGAGATGGGACTAAGATCCACCCCCAAGGCAAGGAATCCTAGGTTAGGCTGAGGTTACAGGGAAAACACATAGTCACAAGGAAGGAATTCTCTCCCAGGAACCACTCATACTCACTACCCATAGACTCTCCTTCCCCACATGCTTGTTCAACCCTAGGAGTATACACCTTTTCTATCAACTAGATAGTCCTTCGATTGCTAACCTCCCTTGCCTTGGGTTTCAGCAATAGATCGGACCGGAAGTCTCCGAGCTCTATGGCAGCTAGAGGGTTCCTTCAAGGAGTTCTCTCCCTCCTCTTCACACTCTCTCACCTAGAGAGAGTCACTCACAGGCCCAACAATCTGTTCTTCAACCTTCACCACCTCTCTCACTTGGAGAGAGTGTTGTACTAACTGCCCAACAAGCCACATGTTGTCCAGTACTGTGTGGCCACAACAACCAATGGGGAAAATAGACTCGGGCTTTCCAAATAGGCTCAACAATGACAGGATGGTCTCATGGTTATGGCTTTGGGATAGAGATTCCACACACAAGATCAATTTGTTCAGATAGAGGATGTCTCAAATTTCCTCAAATCAACACAGGTTATCCCCGAAATCAACATGGAACATACTTTAGTAGTTCCATAAACCATCGTTCGTATTCATCGATGTTCATGCTTCACAACTTGAGTTTGAATAACTCCTTCATCTTTCTGTCATATCACCTTTTAGTTAGGTATTTCTTCTCGAAATACCTCTTGAACTCCTTCCAAGTGATATATTTCTCTCTGATGTGTTGCACCTGCACAAACTGATCCCACCACATGGATACTTTTCCCTTTAGTTGATACATCGCAATTCTTCCTTCTGCATGATGGGAATAATTATGCAGTTGGAAATATTTCCTCATGACTAGTAGCCATGTTTCAACATCTTCCTCATTCTTATGTTCTCCATCAAATGTTGGAGGTTTGATCTTGTTCATTTCTCCTTTCAATTTGTCCCTTCCAAATGTTTGGTGTTTTCTAGTAGAGGACGGGCTTGAAATACTGTGCGCTTCCCTACTGGAATGCTTTGGGGAGAGACAATGATGTCTGCTACCACTCCTCGATCTTCTTCTTCTCTCAGGGGTCCTGCAACTCTCTGTCTTTCTTGAGACACTCCTCTTCTCCAACTTCCTTTCTATTCTTTCCAGGTTCTTCAACATTTTTAAGTTGAATTCTCCCTACTGATCCCTGACCCTCATAAGATTTAGGCTATCATCTCGGTGAGCCTAGGTATCTTTCTACAATATTTCAATGAGTTTCATCATATGTCCTTCCTTATCCAATTCTCTTCCATGCCCATTGGAGTTCGATCCTTCGACTTCTAGGTTGACATCCCTTCCTTCTCTTTCGCTCTTTGAAATGGAGGCAATCCACACCTCTTCCATTTCTATACTCAGCGTAGATTCATGGTTGTTGCAACACTCGTAGAACTCTACACATAGAAGGTGCAAAGAACCAAAGTTTGTCAGGCCCTTAAACCTTCAAGAAAACTCACAATATTCATAAACCATCATGAACAAGAAAAACGTTTCAATTCCATTAATTTTTCTGAGCTCTGTTCGACTCTGCAATTTTTGAGACTTCAGATCTTCGGGGTCTTAGTCCTATGAAGTTCCAACAGTTAAATCCTCAACGGTTCTTTTGTCTTCAAAACATTTCGGGGCTTCGGCACTTCAGGATTTCGGGTGATAGCTTCCTCTTTCTCCCTACCCTCATAACCAAAGGCACCTTTCACAACTTCACTCTCATGACTTTGTGATTCGAAGACCCTCGGCTCTTCTTCCTCCAAACGTCGATACCCGAGATGTGATACGGGTATGGCTCCCTCTTTTCTAGTGCCTGCTACATGTAACCGTATGCTAGGGCTAAGTGCTAGCACCTATCACAACTCGCGACTTCACAAATTGGAGTGTTGATCCCTTGTGATCCTCCTTTGCGAATCTCAAAATCTTGATTTACTTTACCCTTCGGGCCCTCATAGCACAACTGTCTCCACATCTACAGTGGCGAGTGGCACCCTCAGGAGGGTCTATGTTAACTATGGTGACATCATCGAGTCCTACCATTCTCACTTTTCTTTTGTCCCACTGGCACGTGATACACACCCATGTGTCCATGTCCATTCCAAGTGAAATCCAATGATTAGACCTTTCTCAAATCTACGGCACATATCCTTTCAACGTTTCGGGGTTTCGAGCATCGAGAGTTTATGCATCCACCCTCTCTAACTTTCATTTGCTGAAATCCCGAGATTATTGTCTACCCCTCCACTTGATCCAATGGTCAAGTTCCTATATTATGATCTACAGTGTAGATCCTTTCGGCGTTTCAGGTTTCTCTATTTCATGACTTGTGAAAACAAGGTTCTTCCCTTATGGTTTCCTGGGTGCCGAAATGTCGTTCGACAGCCATGTGTTCCCCCCGATGGATGGTCCCAATGAATTTGGGGTTTCATGTATCATGATTACCACGTTCCTATGCAACTCCAAAGGTTTTTTAAACCTTGCGCACATTTTCCAGATTTGACAGTCATGAGGGTTCTCCTTTCCCCCGAACAGATCCTACGACTCTAACACTTCTGGTGTGGAGTCCTATCTCCCTGTGGCCAAATACCACATCGGCTACGATTTCATAACACCGCTACACCTCCTGAGCTTGGTAACATGGTCAAGTAACTCCTTGACACTCAGGAGCATTCAAAGGTCCAAAATTGGTCCTCTAGACACAAGTTCTCCTCAAACCCTCGATCCAAAGACCACTCAACTGGCCCATCTAGGCTCAACATCGAAACCTTGGCTTTGAAACCATATTGTAACAGTACTTTCCTTCTGAAGCTGTTACTCTCTGATACCATACTATAACACCCTTTCTTTTGAAGTTGTTACGCTCTGATACCATACTGTAATGCCCCCTTTCCATCAGTCGGGCAGGCGCTACTTCACGGAATAACAATCTCATGCTTAATTATATATATATATATGACATGCATTTAAAGTAGGTTAAACACATTTAAACTCAGAGTGAGTATAGGAATGACTATTATTATAAATAATCCATAGCTTTAACATTAATTCATATGCACAGCAAAATACATGATAATTATAAATACACAGACATGCAGTAACATAATTGAAACCTCATCTGGTACTTATCTTTTAAAATGGTGGTTATTCCACCAACCAGGTGCAGGCCTTCCACAAACCTCCCAGCCTTAGACCACGCTGCTCATCAAGATTAGCAGTAGGTCACCCCCGAGATGGGACTAAGCTCCACCCCCAAGGCAAGGAATCCTAGGCTAGGCTGAGGTTACAGGGAAAATACACAGTCACAATGAAGGAATTCTCTCCCAGGAACCACTCATACTCACTACCCACAGAATCTCCTTCCCCACATGCCTGTTCCACCCTAGGAGTATACACTTTCTCTGTCACCTAGATAGTCCTTTGGTTTCTAACCTCCCTTGCCTTGGGTTTCAGCAACAGACCGGACCGAAAGTCTCTGAGCTCTGTGGCAGCTACAGGGTTCCTTATAGGATTTCTCTCCCTCCTCTATGCACTCTCTCACCTAGAGAGAGTCGCTCACAGGCCCAACAACCTGTTCTTCCAAATTCACCACCTATCTCACCTGGAGAGAGTGTTGTACTAACTAGCCAAAAACCACACACAGTCCAGCACTGCGTGGCCACAACATCCAACAGGGAGAACAGACTTAGGCTTTCCAAACAGGCTTAGCAATGATAGGATGGTCTCACGGTTATGGCTTTGGGAAAAAGATTCCACACACAGGCTCAATCTGTTCAGACAGAGGATGTCTCATATTTCCCGAAATCAACATAGGCTATCCCCAAAATCAACACAAAATTTTCCGCATGGTTTCAAAATTGCACTAGGTCTCTTGTAGAGGTCAGATGGGTTCACGCTCAGGCTGTCGAGGGTCGAATGGTGGAGGAACCCCAACACGGCTCATCTCAGCTATTTTATTTGCATGGTCCTGGGTTGACACTTGTCACCCATGAAACTACATGCATTCCTTCCATTCATAAGTTGGTTGTCCTTCCAAAAGAACTTAGGATAAAACATATTATTCACATGTCTTTTGGAATAATATTAAAATATTATTCCCAAGGACCTAAGCCCCTATGCTCAACACTTAGTCCCTTTTCCCACCTTCCAACTCCTAATCCCTTGCCCACTTTGTGGAAGCTTAGTCCCCCATCACTCATTCATCGTGGTCGGTCTGCACGCAGTGGTGTTTATATTTTATTACTGTTCCACATAAATACAGGTACAAAATCAGGCTCTTGGCCTTCAACACTTAGGCTCTTTGTCCTAATGATCACATAATCCCACTAGCTTATATAAACTCGTCTCACTAGCCTATAAAACATATTTACAATTCATTTGATAAACAATATTTACAATAGGGCTCAGCCTTGGGGACATTATAATCCCCCTCCCCTTATTTATGCACTGTCCTCAGTGCAACTTTACACTGCATCTGCAAGCTTTTCAAAATTTTCAAAAAAGATGCGGGTACTCTTCCTGCATAATATCTTCATGCTCCCATGTCGCGTCCTCAAGACCATAACAGGTCCACTGGAACTTTACAAGCTCTATGGCTTGATTTGGGAGATGTTTGCTTTTCCTGTCCAATATGCACACAGGATGCACTTGCAGGACACCTTTTGGTTCCACCTGAATCACATTCCAATCAATAACATGATTAGCATCATGTATATATTTCTTAAGAAGTGAAACATGAAACGCATTATGTACAGTCATAGATGTAGGTAATGCAAGCATGTATGCAACTGGCCCAATCCTTTCCAAGATTTCAAAAGGCCCATAGTGTCCTCCTGCCAACTTGGCACAATTTCCCACTTCAAGGAACTCCTGTTAGTTTTCACTTTCAGGAAAACATGATTACCCACTTTGAATTCTCTGTGGGTTCTGTTCTTATCAGCATAACTTTTCTGCCTGTCCTGGGCAACTTTCAATTTTTTTTTAATTCTTATCATTTGGTCTTCCATCCTTGAGAAACTCTGGCCCAACTACTTCTCTATCAGCTGGATTATCCCAGCTCACTGGAGTGTTGCACTTTCTTCCATAAAGTGCTTCAAATGGGCTCATCTTCAATGATGCATGATACCCATTATTGTAGGCAAATTATACCAAATGCAAGTAGTCTTCCCATATTGTTGGTTTGTCCATCACGTACATTCTCAGCATGTTCTGTTCACCCTCTCTGTCTGTCCATTAGACTCGGGATGATACGTTGTACTAAAATTTAGATTCGTTCTGAATCCTTTGAACAGTCCTTTCCAGAAATTCGAGGTGAATTTTGAGCCCCTATCAGACACAATCATTTTAGGAATTCCATGCAAGCATGCCACTTCTTTTAAGAATATATCAGTAACATCTGCATCCTTGTGAGTGGTTTTCAGTGGAATAAAATGGGCAGCTTTTGTAAGCTTCTCCACTACCACTAATCTGAAATTTAACTTGATATTTAACCATTACTTGCATGTGAATTTTTTAATTGTTAACCATCTTTATGAATGCAAAATTAAAGAACATTCATCAAGCACATGAGCACATAAACATGCAAGAAAACCATCTATGAACAAGAATCGGTAACGGAGTTCACCAGACTTCCTAGCTACCTCTCCGGGCCACTTTCCAAATGGGAAGGCCGATAGATTAAGTATTCAAATTCTTACAAAGTGACTTTTGTTTTCTGTCTGTCATATACAATAACAAACTTCAACAAGAGCTGGAAGATGAAATTCTGAGACTTTCAAGTATAAACATGGATACCTTTCTATGTATCTGGAAGGTTCTGTGAGCACTTTTTTGTCTGGATGCCTGAATGCAAGAACTGAAGATGGATATGGAATCCTTGCAAAAAACTGAGACTTTTGAGTATAAACTTGGTATATTTTAGAAATTGGACTCCGAATGCCCTTTTTAGCACAATTTACAAATCTGCCCCTGATTGTACAGTCTGTACGGCCTCGGGATGCATGCCAATTCTGTACCACCTCAAACTGCATGCAAATACCACCTCAGTCTACATGCAAATTCACTTCGGTCACTGTGCAACATCACCTCGATCTACGTGCCTATCTCTACCTGCATCAAAACTCCTTCTCCTCCTCGGGATTCATGCCCATTCCTCATTTAAATAATAAAGACAATGGTTTTTGGGGAGGCACGAGCTATGGGCCACGTGCCTTCCGAAATCCCCCAAATCTCTGCTTCCCCTCCTTGGCGCGATTTGATATATGTGTGTTTTAACATATAGTATATGGTGCGTATTATATGGTGGTATCATATGTTGATTTAACATATGGTTTTAATACTATATGGTGCATTTTTTAATATGGTTGGTGCGATTTAATACAATATGTTTGGAACGATTTAAAACTATATGGTTTGTGCAATTTTAATACCCATTATATGGTGTGCTTTTCTATAGTATTACATTTGGTTTTTTAACATTATATTTTGGGTTTTTCATATGGTTTTTTGATATACATTTAAATACCAAGGGGATGCCTCAGTGTTGGCAAGGTCAAGGGCTAGGCCCTTGACCACTGCTTTTTTCTTTTTCAAAACCATGGGGTCATGGTGGCCTTTTCACAAGGTCTTGGGTTCAATTCCCATAGCCCCAAATTACACCATTTCTAACCATTTTCCACCAATCTCCGACGAAACTTCAATTGGTGATATCTTTGTCATCTGGAGGTCGTTTGTCCTGAAACGAATGTCACCAGAAAGTTGTTGACGAGCTCTTCCACTTTGTAATATTTACTTTGACATTTGAATACTTTAACTCTATCAAAATTTGATATTATCCACATGGATCAACCACCATGATCGAATCATGTTGCTTGCTCGTTTTGGGCAATCCTACAATAAAATCCATGGTCACCACTTCCCACTTCCGTTCTGGAATGGGTAAAGGCTACAACAACCCCATTGGGTGCCTATGCCCAGCCTTAAATTTCTGGCATTCCATAGATCTGGCGATGTATTTAGCGATCTCCCTCTTCAAACCCGACCAAACGTAATGGCTTTTGACTGTTTCCATAGTCTTCTGATATCCAGGGTGTCCAACATACGCCACATTATGAATTTCTTTTAGAATCACAAGTTTCAATTCCTGGAAATTGGGTATATAAACTCTGTCTTTTTATAGAAGTAATCCATCAGCTTCCAAGGTGTAACCTTCCCTTTTCTTTGGCCTTTCATTCTGCGGTAGCTTTGCTACCAAATCTCTGTACTGCAAATCATCACTTGCAGCTCCCAAAATTCTATCCTTAATATCTGTCTTGTACATGCTAATGGTTGTAGCATGAAATTCATGCACCTTTCTACTAAGTGCATCAACCACCTTATTTTCCTTCCCTTTGATATGCTTGATATCAAAGTCGTATTCACACAAAAAATCTAACCACCTGCTTTGTCTAGCATTTAAGGTTGGCTGCTCAAACAAATATTTCAGACCATGGTGGTATGTTCTCAATTCAAATCTTCTTCCCATGAGGTAATGTCTCCATTTCCTCAAAGCGTGGACGATTGCTGCCAACTCCAAATCATGAGTGGCATAATTCTTTTCATGCTCTTTCAATTTCCTGGATTCATAATAGATTACAAATCCATCTTAGCTGAGAACTCCTCCTAACCCTTCCTTACACGCATTTGTGCACACCTCAAAATCCATATTTGGATTTGCAATTATTAGGATTGGAGCACTGGTTAACAGTTTCTTTAATCACTGGAAACTCTCTTCGCACTCTTCAGTCCACTGAAACGTTTTCTCCTTCCTTTGCAAGGAAGTGAT
>CBVK0100300834.1:0-12981 GCA_900067695.1 Picea abies
AAAAGAGAGTCAAAGCAATTAAACTACAACAACAAACTAATTAACACAATAAAAACGCATGTACAAGAAATAAAGAGAACAACTAAATTATGAAATGCATAAACAACATAAAGAACAATTACCAGACTGCTGGTGGGCCCCCCATCAAGTCGTGGTTACTTTCTAAAAGAACACCACTAACTCATCAATTCGAATTCACCATGAAAACTCAAAAACGCAGTTCTTGTATAATCTGGCAATGTAAAATAGCAAAACAAAGTAAAATCGTATTTCTATCTATCACACTAATGCTTCTACTGCTTAACAATCATCTGACCACCACAGTGGTATTTATAATGTTTACAGACCAAGTGGTCGACCATAGAAGGGTCGAACCACTTCTAAATTCGTCAATTTTCATTAAATGATGCCCTAACTGCTAAAACAGAGCGAGTTAATAATCGCCCTCTTGAACAACTAAAACTGAGTTGTCGGAAGTTCAGTAGCTAGAGGGGGAAAGCACAAACAAAACCTATGTTCCCGATTCTCCCATCATTGGCCACCAATACCATAATCGCCAAGTCTCCCTCCATTTTTGTGCAATACGCAGTGTTGGACAGAGTGTCAGATCGGGTACTGGAAGGAGTGTCGAACTGAGTGCCAGAAGTAGAAACGTGGTGCATTTTCACCCTGTAACACCAAAAAACGTGAATTGGATCCTTGGAAGCGTAAAAATGTGATGAATTATACTCAATATAATCATTAAACATGAATCATATGTACCCAATGTTATCACCAATTATTGTCTTGGGAAAAAGAGTATACAGGCCCGTGGCCTGCGCAAGAAGCACCCAGAGAAAAACTCAGAAAATTTCCTTTTTTTGGACTTAGAATGAAAGCAAGCAGGCATCTTTAGTATTCAATAGCGAGGATTCATCAATGGAGCAGATTGACGGTCATCGGGTAAGCTGGAGCCATGGAGTTGTGCAAGGATTAGCGCATGGGATCATCCCTTATGATCATATCATCAAAATGAACGGGGTCGTCCGATCCACCGGGGACAAGTGGCAACTAGTTGACATTTCAAGAGCCGGGTGTTGGGGATTTCGAAGGCATAGGACTAAGAAATCCCAGTGGGTGAATCCCCAAAATGAGTGCTAAGGAGTGTGTGGATATGGGCAGCTGGGATTTGCGTGCCCTGATCTATGGCCCAGATTAAATTCCGTACCCCCCTCACTTTTCTACCTTTAGCGAAGGGGGGGGGGTCCGGAATGATCGATATCGAGTGCACAAGTTTGAAGGGTCAATATTTAAGCACCCAGATCTACAGCGCAAGTTCCATTCCGGACCCCCCTTGTTTTTCTGCCTTTAACGGGGGGGTCCGGAATGAGGTGGTTTTGAATGTGGGCACCCTGCTATCATGGTGCCCTCTCGTGGTGTCAGCCCCCTTCCCACCTAAATCCACTTACCGCCTTCGTTACCACCTTCACCTCCCTCTTCCATTTGTCCTTCGCTCTCGTCTATCACCTCTTTCCTGTCTTCCACTCAGCACCATCCTGGCCCACCTCATTACCTTTTTCCCACTCCTTTCCTGACACTTGTACCCTCCTTCGCTTTGCACCACCTCTACCTGTTGTGTCCCCACTCACCGACCCATCACACTACGGCCTCCTTGTCACCTCTCCATGACACTTCACCTTATCACCTAATGTCCCAGCCTTGGTGTCCCCTCCACCTGGCCACCTTTGTCTGATTTTCTCACGCCATTACCTTGCCATGGCCTCTTTCACAACCGATTGTCGAGCCCATCTGTGAAGGTCCAGCTCAGTTCCAGAAGGCAGAAAGTGGCCCTCGTGTCCTCCAGGTGCCAAGTTTGACTCACGCCAGTTCTGAACCCGAGAAAGCAATTATTGTAGCAGGTGGTGGCAGTTGAATGTCGTCTCCACAGTAAATGGAAGGTTCAGAAAGGGACTATCAGCCTATCAACTCGTTGCAGGCCTGTTATGGAACACGGTTGTGTCTGACTAAAGTGCACGATTGTCTAGAGACTGCATGTGCAGTCTTCCAGTAAACATGCAGACATAATGCCTTCAATGCAGTGTCTCGAACCCGCTTTCATTGTTTTTCTTTGAGTATATGTAGGCATTTTTGCCATTTTGTAAGGAATGGATGGTAGAAATAAGCTCCCGACTATAAGCTTTGAGGAAGCATTGGTTTTCCTGGTTATGTATTTGTATGTGAAATTTATCGTTTAATGACAGTCAGCATATTTTTCCATCTGGTTTCCATCTAATGTTGAAAGAGTTCATGATTGATTGAGTTACATGAAGCACTGTGACAGTGTTATATAAATGTTTCATGGTAACACTGTTATGATTTCTTTTAATGTTCTTGTGATTTGAATACAAGAAGTTCTTGTGTTTAAGTTTTTCTTCTCTGGGTTGTTGGAAGCTCAATGCTCATAGTAGACCTTTGCCTTTTCTCACTGAAGTCTTCCTCCTACTCACCCTTATTACAACTTACTGTCTGAATTTAAATTAAGACCTCACCTGTTGATGCATAGCCTAGTCTAGGGTTCTAAGTTAAAGTGATATTTTTTCGAGTTCGTTCTCTGTCGATCACCCCTTTTATAAATCATGACATAGAAACAGATGGGTATCAGGCTTACTCCTACTGCAATCTAGGAGTGACTTCTGGTGCTAACATTTCTGGTGTCATTGTCAGAGACGAAGTTGAAGATTTTCCCTGGGCAGAATGACAACAAGCTTTGGATTATGAAGGTGCATTAGACATCAGAACCATTGAAGATTTCACTTGCACCTGGCGACTCCTCTGAGGTGATTCCACCTAGTAACTCCTCTGTTGCAGTGCTTCTGGCTACACCTGGTATCCCTTGGGAGACATAAAGTTCATCTCTGGTCTTTGATGGTGAACAAAGACTAGACACACTCATTCTACATAGAATTCACCTCGTGACTCCACGTTTAAAGACTCCACTAGAGGGGATTATGTTGATAGAAAGAAGTCCATGTCGAAGGGAAAGACCAGGTATTAGTTCATGAGCTTCTTGCATGAAGTCTTATATTTCTTTATTAGCTCATTCCTTTCTTTCCCTTTACTTATAGAGAAGTTTTTCCTCTACTTTGTACATTCTGATGTCCTTGAGCCTCCTCTTATTCACTCAGCCTTGGAAGAAGAAAGCATACCCTCTTCTTGTATTGTAGATACTGAATTTGTGCCTTCACCTCTACCTATCCATGAAGATGAGATATGTATCACACCTCCACCTGAAGTTGAGCGCCTTTGTAGTCGTGAGGAGGTTGAGAATAATTCATAGTCTTCCCAGACCTTGTTACCTCCTATTATTCCTGTTGAACCTCCCCAGCCTCTTGTTGGATCCCATGATCATCCCACTGCTTTTCAGATTAAAATCAGAAATAAGTTGTTTAAACCCCTGAGGTTGCCATGTCACCTTAACCCTTATCCTCATGATTCCTTTGAGTATCTTCCTCATTTTTCTGGGGAGGATCACGTTACAGCTGAGAGGCATATAGAGGCCTTTGAGAAATTTATTGATCAGTTTGAGATCGTTCACGAGGATGTTGTCATGAGGTTGTTCTCACATTCCCTGTCTAGATATGTTGTCGTGTGGTTTATATGTCTGGAGTCTGGTTCTATTGGTTCCTGGACCGAACTATACCATGCAATTTTAAATTGTAGGGGTGAGAACAAGTCCCTTGATCAATACTGTTATGATTTTAACAACTTGAGGAGAGGGGATGATGAAGCCTTGGTTGGCTTCAATAGGAGATTTTACAGTGTTTATCATAACATGCCTGTGGAGATCAGACCCTTAGAGACTTTTGCTATGGTGTACTATATCATGGCTCGGCATCTAGAGCTAGTCTTCCTCCTGAGAGAGAGGAAATCCTCATCATTGATACATCTATTTGAGGATTCTCTCCTGAGAGAGAGGAAATCCTCATCATTGATACATCTATTTGAGGATGCCAGAGAGGTTGAAGAGAACATCAGGTCTAGAACATGGGTTCATAAGTAGGCCAATGTGCATATATAGGAGGAAGAAGACTGTCAGTCTGTTTCAGATTCTAAGCAAGGATATATCAATTATGGATCAGATCTGGAACAAGAACCAAGAAGTAGGTATGATTCACAAATGGAATCAATTCCTTCATCATTTGTAGATTTTTCTGGGGGTGGGGATGCATACCTTTCTGATGATCAGTTTTCAGAACATTTTGAGCATATGGCAGTAGTTGATTGTACTGATAGTTGTATGCTCTTGACTGATCACAATCATTATTATCTAGATCCTTCTTCCCCTTTAGTTGATGATTATTTTTCTGGAGGAAGAGCTGCAGTTGTAGATGATCAAGATCTTTTTTCTGATGAGGAAGGACATTCTTTTGTGAGTAGAGAATTTTTTGTAGAGGAGCATCCTAGTATTCTAAAGCAGCCAGGATTCTGTCATATTTCCCATGATCCTGTGGCCATGTACATGGAGTCCTACATTTCAAATTTTCTAAAATGTTCTTATAGCATTGGTTCACCAATACTCATAGCTAAGTATTGTGTTATGAATTATTTCCAAGACCTCACTATAGAGCATGTTCCTTTATTAATTAAGGAAAATCCATGGGTGGAAATCAACTCTACTAGGCTTGCAGGAAGGACAGAGCAACATAAAGAGGAAGGGATTAGTGGGAAGCTCACCTCCTATCCAGAACCTATTTTCAAGTAGGTGTAACCTAGCATTAGCCAGCATGTATCTGTCCTTTTCCCACCTGTGCACTCTGAAGACATCATGCCACAGGTGAACAACCATGAAGGAAAGAAGAGGTTTTCTGACCAATTGATCTCCCCTGATATTAGATATTGTGACCCCATGGGGTCATATATTGAGTTGTGTTTTCCAAAGGCTTTGGAGCCTATAAATTTATTCCCCTTCTCATCCTTTGAGGGTATGAACAACATTCCCAGCCTTGTATTCATTTTGTTGTCATACCTCCCTAACATTTTATGGAGCATCTGCAATAAAGAGAAGGGTCGAATCGCCAAGCAGTATGGGTGGCTATGGTGGAAGTTTGTTGTCACCTATCCCATGTATATAGTTTTAGTATCTTAGGCTCTGTACATAAATAATCTCCTTTGAGAAGGTCTGTTTGTTTTATTTTCTTTTTCGGCATATATCTTTTCAGCAAGATGTTTTGAGTAGACTCCATAGCCCAACAACAAGGCATTGAGACTACAGAAGGAGTTCTTAGAGCATCAAAGGGATGACTCTATCCCCCATGGATCCTAATGTTATCACCAATTATTGTCTCGGGAAAAAGAGTATCCAGGTGGCTTTACTTTTTTCGGACTTAGAATGCAAGCAAGTAGGTGGCTTTAGTATTCAACAGTGAGGATTCATCAATGGAGTAGATCAACGGTCATCGGGTAAGTTGGAGCCATGGAGTTGCATGAGGATTAGCACCTGGGATCATCCCTTATGGCCATATCATCGAAATGACCGGGGTCGTCTGATCCACCAAGGACAAGTGGCAACTAGTCGACATTTTGGGAGCCGGGTGTCGGGGATTTTAAAGGCATAGGAGAAAGAACTCTCGGTGGGTGAATCCCCGAAATGAGCACTAAGGAGTGCGTGGATCTGGGCGGTCGGGATTTGCGTACCTAGATCTATGGCCTAGATTAAATTCTGAACCCCCTCACTTTTCTACCTTTAGCGAGGGGGGGGTCCGAAATGCTTGATATCGAGTGCGCAAGTTTGAAGGGTCGATATTTAAGCGCCCAGATCTACAATGTTGGTTCCATTTCAGACCCCCCTTGCTTTTTTGCCTTTAACGAGGGGTGTCCGGAATGAGGTAGTTTTGAATGTGGGCCCCCTGCTATCGTGGCACCCTCTCATGGTGTCAGCCCCCCTCCCACCTAAATCCACTTACCACCTCCATTACTGCCTTCACCTCCCTCTGCCATATTTCATTCACTCTTGTCTATCACCTCTTGCCTGTCTTCCACTCAGTGCCATCCTGGCCCACCTCATTCCCTTTTTCCCTCTCCTTTCCCGACACCTGTCTCCTCCGCCTTCCACGTCCTCTCCCCCCTATTCCAACCTTTCTGACCATCGTGCCACTCCACCTGAGTCCTATCCATATCCCATGACACTTTTCGCTTGGTGCCATAGCCTTCGTATCTCCGCCACCTGGTGCTTCCACCTCAGCACCCCTCATCTCACCTTCACATTGTTGGTGCCATCGCCCTCCCCGTTAGATCCTCATCCACGGTCGTAGGCGCTACGCACAGGCGCTGCCGAATATTTCACAGAGGGAAAAAACTAGCACACATATGCAACACAGTGGCACTACCTACAGGTGTTGCCTTTTCTCCTAGCAGTGCGCTACCGAAGGAAGCTGCCAACAAGTACCAGGGATCTAGGAGGACCAAGCTAACCACTTTGGGATAGAGTGATGATGGAGAAGGCATCTGGCATCATGAAGACAACCACATGCTTTTAGAGACAGATGGCAAATAAAGAGCTGCACATCAAAAGGAATCAAATCAGTTTGAAATTTAGTTGGATTAGTCACCAACATTTTCCTGTTTTATAGCATAGGTGGTTAGAAAAGTTGTTAAATCAAATAAATGTTTAGAGTTTTTCAAGGGAAGGAGGCCAGCTCCTACCTCTAGTTGTTGCCTCCCTTTTGTTATAAATAAATAGATCAATTGCTTTAGTAGGGTCAGATGGTTGAGCAAGGCTCCCTTAGATTGTAATATTTTGATGAAGTGACTATGATCTGCCTATGTACTGAACTTAAGACTTTTTGACTAATAGAAATCAGCTTCTTTATTAGTCTATTTTCTTTTGAAGCTAAATGTTCATGCTTTGAATGATTCACATGAATTATTGTGGTGATGTTATGATGGATGTTTGATCATTATATTATCATGATGTTTATTTAGCTTCCTTAGTTTCTGATGTCAAGAAGATCTTGTGATTAGAAAATTTCTTCCTTAGACTTTTGTAGACCTGATGTTTGTAGACCTGATGTTTGCAGCAGTCCCTACACTCCTCTCACTCAAGTCTTCCCTCTATTCATATTTACTCCCAAACTACTGATTGAAGTTAGACAAGACCTTGATTGTTGGTGCATTGCTAGCCCTATTTCTGAGTTGGAACATTATCATTTCGATTCTTTTCCATTTGACCCTTTAAAACACTCTTACATTAACACATAACCTAATGGGTACTAGGCTTACCTTCCAAGCAATATGAAGGTGACTTCTAGTGCTAACATTTTTGGCACCGTTGCCAGGGAATGATTTGAAAACTTTTCCTTGGGATAGAACGACAATGCTTACTAGTTCTCAAGGTGCATTGGGACTTAGTATTTTGAAGATTGCATCTTGCACCTGATGACTCCATTGATTCAGCTCTGGTGCCTAAAGGAAGACATACGAGATCAAATCCACAACTACCTTTGGTTCCACCTGAGGCTGACCCAGAGAAGATAATTAAGAAGGGAAAAGATTCTCAAAAAAAAAATTCTGCTGCTACTACAAGTGTTTCTGGTCAGTTGCCTGATTCCACTCTTGATACTCCAACTGTTTTATCAAGTAAGCTTCCTTTATCTTCTACCGAAGTATCTAAAAAACTTGATTTTGAAGAGTTCCATGTTGAATACTCTTCCTTTGAAACTGAATTGAAACAAGAAAACATTGATATATTCTCCTCCCCCGATATTGAGAAGTGTTTCAGTCTTGATAGTTTTGAAGATTTCCCTACTTTAGGTTTTGCTACACCTCTCTCTGTTAAAACTTTTTCTGCCAAAGAAGTAGGAACTTCATCTCCCTCTCAGACCTTACCATCCCCTTCCAAGACTCCGTCTGCTATTGTAAAGACTGAAACTCCCCCTTGGTACGTTCCTTCTTCCCCTAATCTGCACACAACCAAGTCTCCTTCTCCTCCTTGTTCACCTAGAATCCAAAATCAAATGGCAGTTGTTAACCCCCATGCAAATAGGATGGATGCCATAGTGGCAGCAAGGTATGCTCCTCTAGTGTTACCCCAGCCACTGAATTCTCTTCCCCCTGGAGATTATTTGAAATACATGCCCAAGTTTACTGGAGAAGAAGATGTAACAGCCGAGGAACATCTTGTTGCTTTCTACAGCTATGTAGATAACCAAAATATTGAAAATGAAGATGTTTGGATGAGGGTTTTCATCCAAAGCCTTTTTGGTGAGGCTAGGAAGTGGTTTAGGGGGCTGGCCCCCGGATCCATTATTGGTATTGAGGCATTAGATGAAGCCTTCTTGAGGCATTGGGGTGAAAAAAAGGATTTTTTGTACTACATCACCGAATTTGGATCTTTGAAAAGGAAGGAAGGGGAATTTGTCTTTGACTTTTCTAAAAGATTTAACAAAATGTACAAGAAGATCCCTAATGAGATCAAACCCAATGAGACTATGGAAAAAATCACGTATGCCAGTGATTTTGACTCCAATTTCTGCCTTCTACTGAGAGAGAGAAGGTCACCTTCCTTAGTTCATATGCAAGATGTTGCCTTAGAGGTAGAATCCAACATAATAGCATCAGATAAGCTCAGGGGAAAATATAATAGAGATGGGAGGAAAAACAGAGCTGAAGCATCCACTTCTAACTCTCCTGTTGTTCATTCACAAGTAGATGAGTTGACCAAATTAGTAAAATCCATTTCTACTGAGATTGAGAAGTTAAAATCAGAAGGAAGACAACCATATAGAAATGCTCAAAACATTGAAAATATAGGTAACTTCAGGAGACCCAACAATGCTCCCCAAATCTTTCCCAGAGATCCCAGAAATAGAGAGAGAGATGATCAGAGGGTACAAGCTCCTTTTCAAAATAATTTAATGGCTGATGAAGAAGAAGAGGAGGAAGAGGCGGATCTCGAGATTCACTACTTAGGTGACACATCCCCTTCCCCACATTTGACTCAGTCCTCTTATGAGCAGTCCTTGATGGATATTCAAATCAATGAATTGAGTAAGGGAGAGAAAGTAAAGGCATGTCCTTCTAGATATAATTTAAGATCCCGAAACAATGAGGAAAAAACTGATGTTTCTGACTAGCCAGCCCCAAAAGAAGATTCTGCCAAGGCTGTGACAGTAAGCAGCAAGGAAAAAGACTCTCAAAACCCACAAGTTCTGATAAAAAATCCTCCTCCTGAAACCAAAGAGATTTTGAAGCCTTCCCCTTCCTTCAGTTTTGAGAATGAGATCCAAAAAATTAAGATCCCTGTACCATTTTTGGAATTGATAAAAAATGAAGAATTTAAAAAATATCTGACCAAAATGTTACAGCCCGATGCCTCTCCTAATTCCACTGATTCAATAAATATGCAAGATGAAAAACCAGCTGTGATTTTAGGCCCTTTGATAGAAGACAGAGATGACTCATCCCCTCCCTTCTATACTTCTCTCAATATTCATGACAAGGTGCTGCATAATTGTCTTTTAGATTCAGGGGCATCCCATAATCTCATGCAAAAATCTGTTATGGATGAACTTGGATTGGAAGTTACAAAAACCTATCATGACTTATATTCCTTTGACTCTAGGAAAGTAAAATGCTTGGGGGTCATTAAAGATCTGGCTGTGACTCTTTTTCAGCTGCCCATGAAAAGTATACTTATGGATGTTGTGGTAGCCGATGTTCCTCCAAGGTTTGGCATGCTCTTGTCAAGGTCTTATATTAAAAGACTTGGGGGACCTTGCAGATGGATCTCTCATATGCAACTATTCTTGTGTTTGGGGGGGAACATAGAAGACTTTACAGGGAAGCCCAACTGGCTTACATTATTAGTGATGAAGCAAATGCCGCCAATCATCATGTTTTTTCTCTTGATACCGATTTGGGGTCCAACATTTTGCAGCTCACTGATGCTCCTGAAACTCCTCTTGAGATCAGAAAGCAGTCTGTTACCTTATGTGAAGAGCCTCCTCTAGCCACTTTTGTTTGGAAGATGTTCTTTGATGGAGCTTCTTCTAAGGAAGGTGTTGGTGCATGAGTGGTCTTTGTCTCACCAACTCAGGAGACTATATCTTTGTCATATAAACTAGAATTCGAAACTACCAATAATGTGGTAGAGTATGAAGCTATTGTCTTGGGATTGAGGTCTGCAAAAGATATGGGGATTACAAAGATGTCAGTATTTGGAGATGCTGAATTGATAGTCCACAGACCAAAAATATTTGTCAAACTAAGCACCCTAGGCTTAGATCTTATAGGAATGAAGTATGGGACCTAGTGGAGAATTTTTTCTTTGAGTTTGACATCTATTTTATTCCAAGAGAAGAGAATTATGTGGCTGATTCTTTGGTTGTATCAGCAAGCAACTTTAGGATACCTACACCTCCTAAACTCAAGTATGAGGTAGAAGTCAAATACAAGCCTTCTATACCAAACAATGTCAAGTATTGGAAGGTGTTTGAAGATGATTTAGAACTTAAAAAATTCCTTGAGTCTATTGATGAATTTTCTGCATTACACATTGATCAGGATCATGATTTTGAAATTACTCCACATGCTGATGTTTTCCTTAATAAAATTGCTAATCATCATATTGTGCAGCTACTTAGCAACCATATTCCAAAAGGACTAGTTCCTTTGGAAAATTTTTTTGATGAAAATGATGTGGCAGTAAAGGGAAACGTGTCTACTCATGATGCTAATATAACTGAGTGCAATTTGGGAATAGAAAAGAATCCCAAATACATCAAGATGTCAAGTAGCTTGTCAAAAGGGTAGAGGGCTAAATATACCAAATTGTTGAAGGAATTTGTTGATGTATTCGCTTGGACTTATGAAGATCTCAGAACTTATGACATAAACATTATAGAGCAAAAGATTCCATTAAAATAAGACACCAAACCTTTCAGGCAAAAGTTGAGGCAAATCAATCCTATGTTGTTGCCTGTCATGGAGAAAGAGGTAAAAAAGATTTTAGATGAAAAAATTATTATTCCTTTGAGGTATTTTGAATGGGTGGCCAACTTGGTCCCCGTGAGGAAAAAGAATGGAGAAATCAGACTTTGTGTCGATTTACGGAATCTAAACATAAGTTCTAAAAAGGATAATTACCCTTTTCCCAAGATGGAACACATATTACAGAGGGTGACAGGTGCAGCCTAGATGTCTATGGTTGATGGTTTTTCTGGCTACAACCAGATTTTTGTTTTGCCAGAGGATAGAGAGAACACAACCTTTACCACTCCTTGGGGTACATTCATGTACGCCAAGATGCCCTTTGGTTTGATGAACGCAGGGGCAACCTTTCAATGAGTTATGGACATAGCATTCATGATCCAGAATCGGATCTAGGAGCCTGTCAGGGCTCAAAAAGGCTCAAAAATGAAAGTGCTCAGAATCAAATAAAACCAATTCCATTGCGTCCGTCTCGTCTTCCTGATTCCAGCCATATATTTACTTCATTAAATGGGCTTTGTATGCGAAAGATATTGCATTCTGATTGAAAACCCAAACAGGTAAAAAAAGGGGGTGATTGTACAGTCCGTACAGTCCACGTGGCAGGCTGACTGTACAAGCCGTATAGTCGTACAAATGATGTGGCAGCATCTGGATATGCCACGTGGCAAATGATAGGGCAGGTACATGGCAAACAAATGGATGAACCAATGTTTGACAAGTGGCAGTGTCTGATTGGTAGTGGAGGTGCCACGTGGCCCAGTCATGGGCTGCCACGTGGCACCCTCTGGTTGGCTCTCCGGTGTTATGAAAAATTTTGGGTTCACCACCAGAGTCGAACCCCCGACCTCCTCCAATCTACGGACTGGAAGGACCAGGCTAACCACCTGCTCCACCGTTGGTTCTTATTAATCATATGGAAAATAAATTATTTAAATTAAAACAATGTGTTAGTTGGAGGCGAAAAGGGCTGGGGCTTAGCCCCAGCCCATGGTTTCAACCGTGGTCGTGTAACACCCATACACCCGAGGGTGCAGGCACCATATGCATGGGAGTATTGGATAGGGGCTATCCCTTGGACCCCACGCCACCATGTAACCACAACACATGAGTCGGGGGGCCTATCCCTCAGGGCTCGGGCTATTTTAGGCCGAGGATCTATGCAGAGCCCCAAGAACCAGGAGCTAGCGCAAGAATGGGCCAACGCTTGGCCAAATTTAATTGCATGTGACTGAGAATAGGGGGCGCGCGACCAATTTTGGGGGGCTTATGCCAAATATATATGCAAAGTGGATTTTTTTATATAGTTTTGGATTTTTAATTAATTATGCCTGTAATTAATGGATTTTGGCCATTTTTGGGAGATATTGGGCATTTTTGGAGGCTAGATTTTGGGAAGAAGTTGGGGATGGATAACCAACTTCAGATCTATAAAAACTAGGCCTGTTTGAGGCCATGGAGGACAGTCAGAGCAGAGTTATGCTGAAGGGAAGCCAAGCCAAAGCCATTTTTTATGCAGAGAAGCTTTTGAGGAGCAGACGCTTGCGGGCCATTTCTGGGAGCTCCGGTCATTCGTTTTGCATGTCGTTTCTTCTGTTGGGTTCTAGATATCTGAAAGAACATGACCAGATCAATCTTGTAGCCTAATGGCACTGCTGAAATGTACTTTTTGAGCTTTGAACAGAAATATAGAAGCCTCCCCCATTGAGATGAAGGCCCGGAGATGTAGGCAATTTTGTGCCGAATTCCGTTATCAATTCTCTTGTTATGGTTTGTTGTTTATTACTTCATTTCAGATCTGCTTATATGTATATGGCTGTCATAATTCCTCTTATTTCATCATTCTTTCATTAAGCTTCTCAAATGGTTAATTAACACATGCAATTAAAAACTCAGCCACAATCATTAAAAGATCTTTTTGGATCAAGTGGTATCAGAGCTAGTTGACGTTTGGATTTGAGTTTTGTATGTTAACCAGGGAAAAGCTACAGTGTGGTGAAGGCGAGCTTGTTGCAG
>CBVK0100300835.1:0-12980 GCA_900067695.1 Picea abies
AAACCTCTCGAGCCAAGGAAGTATGGTATCCGAAGCTAAACCGGACGAGCTCGGCTGTCCGTGGAAAGTTATGAAATCTTTAAATGAGTAAGGTAGTTGGGCTTCTCGTCGGCTTCGGATATGTTTGAGGGCTCCACACTCGACTTGACCGTTGGTCTTGGGCTTGTTCAGTCTGTTCTACAAAAGAAATCCCAATAAAAGTATCACTATAAGTCTTGCTATTTGGGATTCATAGGCTCAATCAGAGAGGATTATAGGTCTTTGCTCTGAAAAAACATACGGATTCTGATCTCCGCCCGTACCCATTTCAAAAACACTCCTCTTGGCGATTGCCCATTTGGAAAACAAGTCATTTGGAGCATTGCCCATTTGGAAATTTAATGCCGAGGAGAGTTCGAGGCTTTGTTGAATGCCACTGATTGATCGGCTGCTGTATCTTGTGAACAGCACTGATTAAGCTTGCATTCAAGGCCAAGCCTCCCCATTGTTTTACAGTTGTGGTTTTTCAGTTTTCTGCTGAGGTTTATCCAGTCAAAGAAAAAAGATGTCTATGGAACTAGATTCTACTCCCAGCAGGTGCCCTCCCCCATTGGTTTCCTCCACTTCTCCCTTTCTTCCTCCCAGAAGTTCGTTTAGTCAGAGAAGGCACGAGGCATTTGCAGACAATATGTTCAGGAGTGCGACGGATTTACAGGTTTCTAACGTAGAAGAAGGCGGCAGATCGAATGCTAAGAGCCTCTGTGATGGTCGTTTGGCTTCACTGAAAGCAGAGGATGCAGGTCAGCTGACAGTATTTTATTTAGTTTCTCAAATTCGTTTTTAATGGTGACTGGGCTTTATTTTAGAGCCCATTTCCCCTGTTTTTGATGCGATGTTTTTGTTATGATGTTAATTATGAAGTTCAGAGGTAACCCTGAGCTTTTCTATGCTTGTACTGAATAACAACTTGATTTCACATATTTAGATTAAAAAGCCCAACAAATACCCTCCTGTAGATGTTGCAAATGCCCTGCAAGTACATTCATTCCTTATTGGTTTCATTGTCTGTGTGGACAAGTACATCCAATCCCTCGTTATTTCGTACAGTTACTGACCTTACCCTGCTATGTTAAATAACCCTTCTCTAGAATAATCCAGTAACTCTATATCAATATGAATGGATCTTGTCACTAGACCAAATCAATTTTTAGTAACGTCTGATTTTGGATTTGAGTTGGGACACCCGCATTCTCACTGTGGCTTGGAAGGTTTGGTCATAGTTTCTCACATAGATTATATATCTTGTTTAACATGGGCTCTATTTGGATTTTGACCTTAACACAACTTCTTGTTATGAATGATATTTTACAGCTAATAGAAGGTTTCAAGCTGCAGCATGGGTAAAGAGCATGGATGGGTCTCAAGATATGCCCTGTGAGCCATCTGAGGAGGAGTTTCGTCTTTGCTTGAGAAATGGGATCATTTTGTGTAACCTTATCAACAAGGTTCAGCCAGGAGCAGTGTCCAAGGTGGGATACCATTTTTGCAAATTGGAATGTTCACATCTTTGATTACAGCTTTTATTGTCTTGAAATCCAGCTTTCCCTTTTCTGCCCTGTTAATTGATTTGGGCTGGCTAGCAGGTCGTTGCAAATCATGATTCATCACTTCCTCCTCAAGGACGGCCTTTATCAGCCTATCAATATTTTGAGAATGTTAGGAATTTTCTTGTAGCTGTTGAAGAGATGAAGTTGCCTACTTTTGAAGCTTCTCATTTAGAGCAGGTGAGCATGCGAATCACATTGATATTCTACGGATGCTCGCATTTGCATCTTTGACTGTAACAAGTTTTTTGTTCTGACTCGCCAATCTTATTGTTTCTTCAGGAAAGCTTGCAGCCAGGTTCTACGACAAAGATTGTTGACTGTATCTTGGCGCTGAAGGCTTATTATGAATGGAAACAGTGTGGAGGAAATGGTTCTTTGAAGTATGCAGGCCCTTTGAGGTCTCCCATGGTTCCACGAAACTCAGGAAATTTCCTTCAACACTCAACTCCTTGTGTGCCTGTAAAAGCCCCTGGAACTTTGCCAAACCCATCAGTTGGAAACATGGATGAAGGAGAAAAACGACTCGATGACATCTTTCAATCTAAAGGTTTGATTGATGTTAATTGAGTTGATTTCATGATCTGAAGTTGTATTAACTATTCATGCAGTTCTGAAGGCTTGAAAATTAGAAGTTCTTTGCTTTACTGCCTTTGTATTAACTATAATATGCCATGGTTGACAGACGTAATAGGAGCTTGGTTGAAACGGTTTGCTGCAGAAGTGACAAATGAAAAGGAAAATGTTGATGAGAGCCTTGTTGAAGCAATACAAACTGCTGCACCGGTATGCAAATATCATATCTATTCTTTTGCATTAGTCCTCGTTGAGTAAGCACAAAACATTCTAAATGCAACATATGGTGCAAAGCCCTAGTCTCTTTCAGTCATACATATTAGATATTAAAAATTTCTCTAAGCATATTGAACAATTTGTAAAGCTTAAAAGCTAGAAAAGGTGCGGGATATTTACTGACAGTTGATGTGATTAGAAAAACCCACTCCCAACACACTGCAAAATAGCAGAAATTGTATCAGGTTTTCATTTTATAACTGTACCAGGCTCTCAAGAGTTCATGCTTTTAACTGCTTCTTGTTGCTGTGCAGCATGGCTCGACGCAAGCATTAATGAATCTCATCATTGCAATTTTGGCAGAGAATAAACAAGATAAATTCTCTCTGGTGCGCACCAATTTTCCTTTATGCAAAATGAACTTCAAATTATCTCATTGCACAATATCCACAGGATTCATGAGTAATATCTATTATGTAGATCCTTCATTGAGAAATGACTTAACAAAAGAGTCCGATAAATAATAAAATGCATTCTTTTCACACATGTACTCTAACAACACATCGCCTAAAGTGAAAAAAATCAACCTTAGATACATATGCTGTAGGTCAGTCCTCTCTTTGTTTGAGATCTCCATTATTGTTTTGTAAATAGAGTGAGAAGTTCTGTTCTCCAGTTTGATGGCAATTTTCATCTTATGTTAACTCTAATTCGTATTCTAGATTCGGAAGATTCAGGATCAAGATAGTCAACTCTTTTCGGATTGTCCAGACCAGAAAAATGGTGACTGTTCACCTTTTCAAAGTCAGGATCCAAAATCTTTGCGTACCAATCAGGAACATCAGATGCGTCTGGAAGCACAAAGAAAGGAAGTCACGGTGAGTAATGTTTTCACTAAACATAATGAAATTTTGATTCTGTGGAGACAATTCAGAAATGTAAACAAAAGTTCCATACATAAGTTTGGCTAGATTGTTAATCCACGGATTCAATACCAATACATGTTCAATCATTTTCTGACCATGGACTAAAAATTAGTCTCATTATTGATTGCCATCATTTAGAAACTTCGCATTGCCCATTTATTAAACATTGGATGTGATTTTCAGGACATAAGAGACTTATTACTTGGAGCACGGGAAGATGTACAAGTATTACAGGCAGAGTGGCGAAGGCATTTTGAATTGCTTGGTAAGTTAAAGCCAGACACTTCTACGCCCAGACATTTTTTGTGTATTTGACGCTGTGACTTCTTTGTTTCTAAAACATTATTTTTACAGATAACCAGGTCAGAGGAATTTCTAATGCTGCTAGCGGATATCACAGAGTTGTGGAAGAAAACAAGATCCTTTATAATAACCTTCAAGACCTCAAAGGTATCCTTCCTGCAAACCTTGCCAGAATAGATGCCATAGTTATATTATCACAATTACAATAATCACTAATTGTATTTACTGTTTTTTGGGGGCTCAGGAAGCATAAGGGTATACTGCAGAATCAAACCCCAATTTGGAGGTCAATCTGACGCCCACAGTGCAGTGGAATTTATTGGGGAAGATGGATCCCTACTTGTTAATACATCAAAAATGGGCAAAGATGTACAGAGGATATTCAATTTTAATAAGGTTTTTGGGCCATCTGCTACACAAGGTACTGATTAAAGAGTCTTTTGAAGTCATCTTCTGAAATAATTTCCATACAGTTACTAACTTGTTATTGTCCATGAAATGGCAGAGGAGATTTACATAGATACACAGCCATTGATCCGATCGGTAATGGATGGTTACAATGTCTGCATTTTTGCATATGGTCAAACAGGATCTGGAAAGACCCACACCATGGTCAGCATCTTTCTTCTAAGGATTTTGTTCTAAAAATTTGGTGATTTGCAAAAAATATATATCTAAAATGGCTTAGATGAGAGAGAAGCTTCTGTTTCTTAATTAATAGCTCAATTTTATGTTCTTTCTCAAGGTAATCTAACCTTACATTTTTGACTTCTTAAAATTCAGAGCGGTCCAACAGGTGCTTCTGAAAAGGATATGGGAGTCAACTATCGAGCACTCAGTGACCTCTTCGAGTTATCTCAAAAGAGGAAAGATTTAATGGTGTATGATGTCTCTGTTCAAATGATAGAGATATACAACGAACAAGTGAGGGATCTTCTCGGAGCATATGCCTCAAGCAAGAGATATCCTTTCGTCGTGTTTTTCTTTAAATTTTGATGTTGTTTATTAGATTTCAGTATAGAAAGACATGCTATGTGAGTAATTCCTTAATTCCCCTGCACATTAGATATTCGAAATAATGGTCATAATAATGGATTTAATGTACCGGATGCCACACTTATGCCCGTTAAAGCAACTTCTGATGTTTTGGATTTGATGAATTTTGGCCAAAAGAATCGCTCTGTTAGCTATACTGCACTGAATGACCGCAGCAGCCGTTCTCACAGGTTTGAGAACTTGAGACCATTTCTATAACATCTAACATATCCTATAACATCTTCATTTTAAATAATTTGTTTCAAGGTGTACATTTCTAAGAGTGTTCTTTGCAGTGTGTTGACTGTGCATGTGCAAGGTACAGATCGTGTTTCTGGGTGTAACCTTCATAGCTGCCTTAATTTGGTAGATCTTGCTGGAAGTGAGAGGGTGGATAAATCTGAAGTAACTGGAGATCGTTTGAAGGAGGCACAATACATCAACAAGTCCCTTTCATCTCTAGGAGATGTTATTGCAGCATTGGCACAGAGGAGTTCGCATGTGCCATATCGTAATAGCAAATTGACTCAATTGCTTCAAGATTCTTTAGGTTATGAAGCTTACCAAACCCATAAAAAGTCCTACTTTCTGTTTTGTGTTCAATTGTTCTTCCAAATTTATTGTATCTGACATGGTCAATTATGCAAATTCATACACCAGGGGGCAAGGCAAAGACTTTGATGTTTGTGCACGTAAGTCCTGAACCAGATTCATACGGAGAGACAATAAGCACCCTTAAATTTGCTGAACGGGTGTCCTCTGTTGAACTTGGTGCTGCTCGTTTGAATAAAGAAAGTGGAGAAGTTCGTGAGCTTAAAGAACAGGTATGTTGTTTTTATCCAAGACATGTTAGGTGTATTGCACTTAGATGTTAGATGGGCATATAGGCATTTCTTAGTATCATCATTTTCACAACAAACAGTAGTGTTACATGCATATTTCATAAATTAAAAATAGCATGTACAGTTTTGGATTTCAGCTTTTATGCTTTGCCTTACTTGCAGGTAGACAGTTTGAAGAAGGCGTTGGCAAAGAAAGAAGCAGAAGTAGCGCAGTTACAGAGTATGAAAGAATCTCCACTTATGGACAGACACAAACTCCATACACCAGTGCGACCTCGTAGATTGAGCCTTGAAGGGCCTGTAAGTATCTTTAGAAGTTTCTCTTTTGAATTCCATACTGTCAAATTCCATCAGTCCATGGGCCTGTAAGTATCTTTAGGAGTTTCTCTTTTGAATTCCATACTGTCAAATCCCATCAGTCCATGGGCCTGTAAGTATCTTTAGAAGTTTCTCTTTTGAATTCCATACTGTCAAATTCCATCAGTCCATGGTTAAGTCTTTTTCAATAGGATTCCATGTGGTCTTATTCATGATGACTTTTGATTGCAGGTACAAAATGGTATTTGTAGTTATGGGATTGTTTCCCAGGATGATAAATTGGTAGATTCTGGGGAGAGAGCCAAGCTTAATAATAATGAGATGACAGTAGGCAAACAAAATGGCAACCGTCGGACTAGTCTGGGAAATGACCGTAGAAATTTATCAACGCTAAAAAGTGGTACAGAGGGTGAAACAAATACAGGAACTGATACCGTGGTTCCATCCGCATCTAAAAAGACTTCTCAAATTAAAAAGTCACTACAGTCCTTTGGAAAACTAATCAATGGTGGTGACAAAAGGTAATGTATCAAAGGGTCAGTGTAAACCAATATAATTTGAACAGCAGTAATATTTAACTATGATCTGATTGTATTTTTTTGGTAAATCAGAACTACAACTCAAGTGGAATCATCACCCACTGTCGCTAGCGGTGAGCGCAGATTATCTACTGGTGCACAGAGCCAACCCGTCTCAAACAGGCAGCCACTTACAGTGGTCAACGCTTCAGGAAGTGGCCGTCCTAGGCGAAATTCAATGGAAGGAAAACAACTGGTGGAATCGAAGCTAGCAGCTTGTAAGTAGTCACTAACAGAATAGTACAGAAAATCGATGAATATATGAACACTTTTATAGCATGATTTGACTCAAAATCAAACCATTTATTCTCTGTTTTTTTTATGTTCCAGCTCCACATGGACATGCTGAGAGAACTTGCAAGACACCACCTGATCAGCAGTCTTTGAAGGTGGGAAGAAGAAGATTGTAATACATTTTGCTCCTGTGGACATTTTAGTGCTATCTCGGCAAACCAGTGTTAATTGATGCTGTATAATAGTGCCAGCTTTTCGGGAGCCATCAGGTAGGTTTATGTAAATTGTAATCGATAAGGAAATCAAGTGTAACAGATAAGGAAATCAAGGTTGAAGAAAATGTAACAGATTAGGACTACGTTTGAGTCCACTATCAATTTGTTGCAAACCAAGGATTCAGGAATAATGCTTGGGAAATCTGTATTAACACTCTTTTCTATCAATTCTTAATGGAATTGAATTATTATATTGGTTTGCAGGACATGGTTGCCCTAATCTCTTGTACACAATTTATTGCGACTGATTAATATCTACTTCTGAAGAACTGGATTAATAGTTAGAACAGTGAGAAGCCATCCGACTGGTTAAGATGGAAAGTTGGGGTATGATATTTCTCATAATTGCCTTGTGTAAATTCAAGGTCACATGTCATCTCCTATATGACCAATGTGATCAAGAGCCTTGTTCTCTGGATATTTGTCCTGGAATTTCTAGCTTCATCGCTTTGTAGATATTATTTTTTTCCATGCATCTTTTCAATGAATAGAACATTTGTGAGCTTGTGTGTCTATCTTCTGTTGTAAGGAGCTTTTACTTTTGGTGCAATTTTTATCACAATTTAACTAACCAGAAAAAAAATGCTATGGCCTTTAAATTCTTTTAGTGTCTCATATTTATCCTTTTTAAATAATGACAATGTCGTGGATACTGAAAAAACTATATTAAGCTATTATCATTTTTAAAAAATATATTAGAATATGAATTGTAATGAGATAAATTTCTTATTAATGATGACAATCACAAATAGAATAATACATAAATATTTTACTAAGAACTTGTCATATCAATGTTTTCATCCAATACATAAATATTTTAGTAAGAACTTGTCATATCAATGTTTTTTTATGTAATAATACTTTTAATAAAGTCATAATAGTACATAAATATTTTAGTCAAGAACTTGTCATATCAATGTTTTCATCTAATAATACTTTTAATAAAATCATAATAATACATAAATATTTTAGTCAAGAACTTGTCATATCAATGTTTTCATCCAATAATACTTTTAATAAAGTCATAATAATATATAAATATTTTAGTCAAGAACTTGTTATATTAATGTTTTTATCCAATAATACTTTTAATAAAATCATAATCATTTGATAATAGCAACTAAAACAATATAGTAAAGATTCAAGTTCATTATCAAATTTGCAAGGACAAACATTTAATTAAATGAAAATTTGACACTTTTAATTACAAAATGTGTTTTTTATAGCATGGCAAAATTCACAATGTTGATGAGTATTGAGGGATTCAATTTTAAAATATGTAAAATATACATTTCACAGTAAAGTGTTATCCATCTTTATGGATTTACACCCTTGTAGCCTCTAACCCCTATGACACTTAACTCATAATCTTTATAAACCATAGTAGTTGCTAGATCCGATCCTTAACTCCTAATCATTGTTGTTGTGTAATCCTAAACCCCACTAACTCATGTAGCTCCAAACTTCTTACTCCTTTAATTCCAACCCCCAACCCTTCTAGCTCGTAAACCCATAATACCAATAATCATTAAAAAGCTAAGAGATGTCTAAAAAATGGCATCTTGGAATTATTTCTGACCTTTGTAAACCCTAACTCATATAATCCATATAACCCATAATCCCTAGCCCTCAGCTTATTATACCTAACCCCTATAACATTTTAACCCATAAAATGCACAATCTAGATAACCCCTCACCCTTATAAACCCTATAATATCAAAACCTTGTAATACCCGTCACACATAAAAATTGCAACCCTTAAAAGCCTAACTCATGTAAACATGAATCCCTTTAACCATTAAAATCCTTGGCTCCTACCCTTATGAGCACTATAAGAGTTAAATCTTATAACCCTTATCACCCTTAACCCTTACACATCCTAACCCCATCACCAAAGTACCCTATAACAACTAAACCCAACCCTTATAATTTTCATCCCTATAAACCCTAAGATGCAACCCATATTAACCCCAATATCGATTATATCTACTAACCCATATAACCATTATACTATATATAACCTAATACCTTATTGTTATAACCTATATCTCCGACCCATATAATCCATAAACCTTGTAACTACTACCATGTATGACCCTAAAACATCCATAACAATTAACTTCAAATCCATGTAACCCTTATAAATTTTAAACCATACAATACCTATCACTTTTAACCATTAAACCATGTAACTAGATCCTCTAAACCTTAACCCATGATACCTTATAATAGTAACACTTATAAACCCTAGTACCTAACATATATAACCCCCACAACCCTTAATATTTGACCACTATAAGAACTTTATAATCCCTAACTTTTAAAAGCTATCACCCACAAGCTCTTTAAATGTTAACATATAACCCTTAACCTCCCTAATCCTTGTCACCACTAATCCTTTTAAAGAGTAACACATAAGACTTAATCCAATAACACTTAACCCCTCGACACATATAAACTAACCCCTAAATTGTGACCTTCATAACCACAAACCCCTATCAATCCCTCGTAACCCCTATCATATTAACCTATTATAATCTTTATAATCTGTAAGCTCTATAACACAACCACTATAATTGATGCCACTAACCTCTAACTCCAAAACCCCATTAACCGTTAACCCCTACAAATCTTATAACCCTAACCCATATAACACCTAAACTCATAAACCTTATGACCCCTAACCATCATAGATCATGTAACACATAACCTCTATCATCATAGGTCCTAATCTATATAACACTTAACACAAATAATGACTAATCCTTACAACTTCTCACCCTTAACCATATAATTTGAACCCATTTAACAACCCTAACCCATAACCACTAATATCTAGAAGCCCCAACCCTTGGAACTTCCCTTTATGTATAAATCCTAACTCCTAACCCGTTACCCTTGTAACTCCCATAATCCTAACTCTTATTTCCCATGAACACTTATAACCCTCAGTGTCCCTTGTAAACTATGAAAGCTATAACCCCTATAATCAATTATGATTTACCTATCCTTTAACACCTAGGATCCATAATCTTAACCCCTATCACAATTAACCCATATAACTTAGATAACCCTTAACCCGTATAAATCATCACGCATCTAGCCTATCTAAACATTTACTACTTTAACTACTAACCCTCAACCCCTATGATACTACATGCGATGAAAATCCATGAAAATATCTAGAGGCAAGCCCTCTTAGGGAGTCACAACAATCCTCGAAACTCATGCAAGTAGAATGGGGAAAGATTTGTTTTTAAGTGCCTCCCACAATGATCTTGGCCAACCTTACAACTCATGTGTTACTAAGTGAGATGATAGAAAATTAAAAGTTGACCTCCATAAAATTACCTACAACCAATTTTCTAGCAAACCCAACAAAAAACTCGTTTACCACACCGCTATTTGCACAAAATGACAATCCCATCAACAAAAGAAGTAGAGGATACAATAATTGTAGTCATTGAAACAACATAATGGACTCAACAAATGATTGCTATGAAAATCCATGAAAACATTGGGATGCAACTCCTCTTAGGGAGCACAACAACAATCCATGAAACTCCTAGTAGAATGGAAAAGGGTTTCTTTTTTAGTTTCCCTGGTGATGATCTTGGTGAACCTTACAACTCAAGGGTTACTGGTTGATACGGTAGGGTTTTGAAAGTTGAACACACTAGAAATGACCCACAATAAATTTTCAAGTAGACAAATCAAACAAATAATTTTCTAGGGTTTATTTTTAAATTTAAGGGCTATATTCTCTCTTTTGTCTACCAAGGTTTGCAAGTGGTATTAGAGCTACCAAGAATAACCCCTTTTTAGGGTTTTCTAGTGATGGCCACAAATTTCGTAGATTGGATATCTTTTGATAGAGTGCATATATTTTAATCAAACTAATGTGAGTAGATCTAGAGAAGCCATGTCATTTCATAATTGGTGTCATAATAGCCAATCTGAGAAGTATAGCAGAATTTATGATCATTTTACATTTTTGGCCTTAAACCCTAACTACATAAAGGAGCTCCATTGAAGAGTAAGTGATTCTCTTCAAAATTATAGTTCTATTTTTGGGTTTTCACAAAAATTCATTATGAAAAGAGAAGTGGAAAGATTGTCTACACTAGGGTTTCACAAAAGATAATGTCATATGGTGGTGGTCATTTGACTTTAACAAGATGGAACTACAGAACAAAACATATGAAAATTTACTTTTTGACAAGTGGTCTCATGCCAAGAGTGAGAATAAAAAAAGCACAAGGGTTTTTTTTCATGAACAAATTTTATAATCTCATCAATGTTAATTTGGCTAAGAATGCAAGTTTCCACAAAGAATATTTGTGGAACACCCCTCTCTAAACCTCTGATTATATGTAATTAATTGTAATTAATGAATGCCATGCTATGGCATTCAAAAAATGCAAATATATTAATGATCAATCAGAAATGCCAACAACTGACTATGGGGGTGAAGCCTTGAGTACTGGCCATGATACCACTAGAGGAAAGAGTGAGGGAACATAGAGAGGGGTTCATTATGCTCCTTGTTGAAATATTAGATTTGGAAATAATAAGTTATTTCCCTTTTTTTTTATTTCAAGACAAAATAAGTTAATGAGAAGGGGTGGTATTTGAACAACCAACCACCACCATGAATACATGTATGTGAAACTTGGCTAGGACAACAGAATTTGCTAGCCAGGGGTAAGACGAAGTACAAATTTTGCACCCAGTTTGACCCCACATGTTCTTTCTGACAGAAGGAATAGGACAGATCAACAACCTTCATGTGGGGGGCATGCAAGAGAGGAAAAGGAGAACGAGTGTGTGCAGTAGACTAGAGATCCCACGTATGGATAGATGGAGAGAGAGCCCAAGTGAGAGAGCTTTGGGTTCTTAGCCTTTGGAGCAGACGAACCCTAAATCTCGGGTTTAATAAAGAGACCAATAGAAAGAGGAGAGCGGTGAGGGAGAGTAACCTTCACTTACTAATTTGATGGAGAAAACTGAGAGAGACTCTATGGTGGTATCATGGCATGGCACGGGGGTGGCCTACTTTCGAAGTGACTGAGGATGCATAACCTATAGTAGGGTGGAAAGGTGAACACCCACATTTAGTTGGTTGATTGTAACTTGTAAACAGATAAGTATTCTCTACTCCCTATGTAATTGAATTGAAATGTATAGTTGGATGTTTGTACTTATATGTCATGAATGGATATGTCGGTTGATGGACTAATTTCACCTATGCATGCATGAATACTAGTGTGTCTAAATGGGATTTCCTATGAGTTGTACATCTGAGCATGAATACACTGTATATGTCCGAAGTTAAGGAAAATAAATATCTGCACATGATTTCAGAGTGCATGATGGATTAGCCATCATAGTAAAGAGGTTTCCAAAGCAAGGGGACCAGGTCTATATGAAACTAATGAGGAAATCTGAAAGGAAGAAGTGTTATAACCTTCCTCTTCGGGGGGTAGTAGTGGCTAGAGAAGGCCAATAAACTATAGATACACCTCACTACAGGAAAATACGAGAACCAGTTAGGTTTAATAGAAAAACTAACAATGGCCTAGAAGAAACCTTGAAATTTTGAAGTCCTAATTCATACTGTCACTCTAAAGAAAGCACTAGTATGGGTCAAGGGACCTCAAGAACTGTATAAGATGTCTTGTCCTAGTATGAACTTTAGATTTAAACCTTGTACAATTATTTACTACAAAAATATTTTCAATAAAAGAATAGAAAAGATGCAATGCAAAATACACACATTACATAGAGAATTTTCCCCTTGAAACCCAAATCGGGAAAACCATCATTTTCTATATTCATCATCTCATACATTGTTTACAATACAATATTCATATAGGATCCCGTGGCATCCAAAATCCTAATCCAATAACTCGGATTAGTCAACAACCCTAATTCCTTAACCATAAATAGAAAACCATCGGAGAAAACCATGTGTCGAAAACCACCCAAAAACAGATGCAAAAAATCGCCAATCTTTTTTTTCGGGGGCATTGCCCCGAATCCTTGCATAAGGGGGATCCCTCCCTCCTGTGACCCCTTGTGAAAGGGGGAACTC
>CBVK0100300836.1:0-12980 GCA_900067695.1 Picea abies
CAGTCTAGTTTACTTCGAGCAAGAAATTGTCAAGTAATCAGTTATGCACACTTAGTTATGCTTATGATTGCATGATTGAATAATAGGTGACTTTACTGTCTGCTATGTGTGCATGTAAGATGAATATTATCATTTCACTGTAGAAAATTCGATTTAACTCTCTATTAATGTCAGTACTTAATTCCACCTACAATTAAGCATATATCTATATCTTCTCCATATAATAATTTAGGTATTGGTCATGACCGTACATAGAGACCTGTAATATGAACTGTTATTGTTATACTCCTATCCCGGATGAAGATCCTCCCACATTTTCTATCATTCCATTCATTATTGTATTTGAGTTGTTCCTATAACAATAATTCCTACTATGTTCCTACAACTTTGTGAAGAAATAGAGGTCAATCGGGGTTTCAGTGATCACAAGTACTGAATAAAACAAAGGACCGTGTTGTTTGCCAAAATATAAAATACAGAACGACTGTGGACTAGTATTTCGGGGTTTTGGGATTCGGAGTTTCGCAGTTACAAGAGTCGGACATCAACACACAACATTACCTGAAATTGCGAAAAGATGCCGAGCACTTCAGGGTTTCGGGGTTTAGGATTTTCGTGAATACAAGAGTCAATCATCAACACACAAAAAGTTCCGAAATTGCGAAAGGTGATTAGTACTTCAAGAATTTGGAGTTCGGGATTTCGCGAGTGCAAGTGCTCAAACAATATATACAAACCTTTGAAATGCGAAAAAATAAAGGTGGGTCCCGCACTTCGGGATTTTGAGGTTTGGAACTTCGCAAGTTCCGGTGTCAAAACATCGACATAAAAAAATTTCCAAAATGCGAAAAAGGAAAAGGTGAGACCCGCACTTCGGGATTCCGGGGTTCGGGATTTCACGGTTTTCATAATCAACATACAACATCAGATAACCACTCTCGAATTCCAAAAGGGTGAAAGGATGTGGGACAACACTTAGGGATTTCAGGATTCGGGGTTTCGGGGTTTGCAACTACCAAACAACAACACAGAACAACTCCCGAATTTCAAAAGGTGAAAGGATGTGGGACAATACTTCAGGATTTCAGGATTCAGGGTTTCAGGGTTTGCAACTACCAAACAACAAGACACAACAACTCCCGAATTCCGAAAAGTGAAAGGATGTGGGACAATACTTCGAGATTTCGGGATTTGGGGTTTCGGGGTTTGCAACTACCAAACAACAACACACAACAACTCTCTAATTCCAAAAGGTGAAAGGATGTGGGACAATACTTCAGAATTTTGGGATTCAGGGTTTCGGGGTTTGCAACTGCCAAACAATAACACACAACAACTCTCAAATTCCGAAAGGTGAAAGGATGTGGGACAACACTTTGGGATTTCGGGATTCAGGGTTTTCTGGGTTTTCAAATGCCAAACCTCCAACATAAACAAACTTTCGAAAGGATGTGAAGAAGAGAAGGTGGGACCCACATTTTGGGGTTTCGGGGTTCAGAACTTCATGAGTTCAAGTGCCCCAAACCACTTATGTAACCAACTTCCAAAATGCGAAAATAAAGTTGGACTAAGTTTTCCTGTTGAAAAGAATTAAGGTAATAATTCAATCAAAACACAAAGGAAGAGAGTACTCTACTTCTACTGTAACTCTTCACACTATTTTCATCATTCCCTCTCTTTATCCTTTGCGGGTACTCTTGATTTTCGTTTTCTGGGAGAACTCTTACTTTCGTTTCTAGATGACAGAAGATGTAGAAGGATATGATATACCTTTACCTCACAGAATTCCAAAAGCCTATGGACTTAGGAATTTTACACGCACAGAAGGGCACAAAGGATAAAATTTTCTGTATAAGGTAAATTCCATAATATTCACTTAGAGCCTCTTTTAATCAATGCATTAAACGTCAACAGTACTAGATCTGTGTATCTTTGTAAATACATGATTAAGAATATCATTCTATCATAGATTGGTCATTATAAATGATGTTCTGAGGGATCTGAGCTTGGTTTCCTAGGGATTTATCTACAGAGAGGATCTGCCTCATTATCATTAATCTCCTCCTTTCCTAACTTACTTATAGGAATATAATTACAGATTTCCTTCACATATATTCTCCACAACAAACAAAAATGGAAAACATTACAGTTTTGATTTAATCAATACAATGCATCAAAAAAATCATTTAGACAGAGAATGGACATCATTCCAATTCAGATTTAATATGACATCAAAATAGAAAACATAACCATTCATAATCGAGAGGGGAAAATCAACATATCTGAACCAATCCACGTGAAGACAAAGGGAACAACCACGTTCCTCCCAACAATAGAACAGGGAAGCCAAGGTCACTTTCCCAATTCACCCCTAGCCTGACCATGAATCCATGAGGGCAAACTTGGAAACTCCTCCTCAACAATGTCCTTCAATTCCAACAGTTATCCTCTTGCCTCACACTTACTCAATAGTGCTCATAACAACAAGACAAATTTGTTTTCAGTAGGCTCCTCCTTCCTCACACTCAATACACAGTGTTCATAATAGCAAGAGAGCTCAAAATCTTTCCCAGCATCCTTGACAACGTCCTGCCTCCTCGCATATGCTATTTATCATTTTTTTCCCGGGTCTTTTTCCCTCCTTTGGGGATTTTTGCAGCTCTATTAATCCCTAATTTCCAGGGGATTCCAGTGGCCAAATCTCTGATTTTCCACTTCTCATAATCAGCCTAGAGGCAGTTCCAACATGTTTCCCCACTCATGGAGTCATAGTCAATTGATTTTAACATGGTTGTACCATTTGTCCTCCTGCAATTAATATAAATATTCTATTGTGATACAAGTGTCATAGTCAAATAGTTAGTTGAGTCCAAAAATATCTCTGCCCAATAGTCAAAATAATTAAATAGAATTATTAAATTCAAAATTTGGAATTGCCTTAAATAGCAAAAAAATTCCAGATTCGAATTTGCCAAAAACGAAAATAAATTTCCAGCACACAAAAATAAAAATATTTTATTTTTGGGGGATGTCACATCCTTTCCCCCTTTTGTAAAACACTGTACTCAGTGTTTGTTCTTTTCCTGGAACGGGATGAGATTTCCACAAATCTCCTTCCAATTCCCAAGTGGCCTCCTCAGGACTAAAGTGCTTCCATTGCACCTTCACCTGAGCGACGACTCTGTTCCGAAGTGTTATTTCTCTCCGGTCCAGAATACGCAAGGGTTCCACCTGGAACTCGCCTTCGGGTTCCACCTGGAACTCACCTTCGGATTCCACCTGCACCAATTTCCAATCAATGATATGAGTAGGGTCATGAATATATTTTTTCAGCAAAGACACATGAAATACATTATGAATTCTTAGATTAGCTGGAAGTGCAAGATGATATGCTATGGGTCCAATTCGAGCTAGTATATCAAAGGGCCAACAAAAATTTGGTGCCATCTTGGCACAGTTTCCCAACTTCAGCGAGCTTTTGTGGGCTTTGACCTTCAAATAAACATGGTCTCCCACTTGAAATTCCAAGTGTCTTCTTTTCTGATCTGCATAGCTCTTCTGTCTATCTTGTGTTTCTTTCAAGTTCTGTTGTACTCTTTTTACGATGTTATTCATTTCTTGGAACATCTCTGGTCCAACCATGAGTCTTTCAACCGGGTTATCCCAGCTAATTGGAGTTGTACATTTTCTATCGTACAATATTTCAAAAAGGCTCAACTTAGCTGAAGTTTGGTACCCATTGTTATATGTAAATTCTACCAAGTGTAGGTAGTCTTCCCACTTGTTCAGTTTTGTTCTTACATACATGCGAAGTATATCCTCTATGATTTGGTTTGTGCTTTCGGTCTGTCCATCCGTTTGTGGATGATAATTCATGTTGAAATTCAAATTAGTATTTATCCCTACAAACAATTCCTTCCAAAAAGAGGATGTGAATTTTAGGTCTCTATTTGAAATCACCAATTTAGGAATACCATGCAGCCTAAAAAAAATTTCATGAATATTTCAACAATGTTAATAGCTTTAAAAGTAGACTTACAGGAATAAAATGTGTAGACTTATTGATTTTATCGATTACAACCATGATTGAATCATTCTATTTCTGAGTTTTAGGCAAACCTATTACAAAGTCCGGCGATATGGTCTCCCATTTCCATTCTGGTACTGGTAATGGCTGTAATAGGCCGACTGGATGCTGGTGTTTGGCCTTAACCTGTTGACAATCTTGGCACCTAGCCAAGTACTTTGCTTCTTCACCCTTCATATTAGGCTAGTAAAATAGTTTTCTAAGTGTTGTTATTGTTTTCTGGTAAATTGGATGGCCAGAGTATGGTTTCTTATGCACTTTGTCTAAAATAGTTAATTTTATCTCTACTGAATCTGGTATGTAAAGTCTGTTTTTAAATCTTAATAGTCCCTTCTTGTCGATACTTATATCTAGTTTATCTCAGTTTGCGATACTATTTTGAAATTATACCATTATCTTAGTGTAATTTCCATCGTTGATACCTGCCATCCTTATTCTTTGTTCTAGATCACTTTCTTCCCTGCTGAAGTTTATCTCAAATAACCTATGGATTATGCAGCTTAAAGCATCTGCTACATTATTTTCCTTACCCTTGATATGTCTGACCTCGAAGTCAAATTCGCTCAAGAAGGCTAGCCACCTTGCCTGTCTTGCATTAAGGTCTGGTTGGTTAAACAGATATTTCACTCCGCTATTATCCATCAATAGTAAGAATTTTCTGCCCATTATATAGTGTCGCCACATTTTTAAGGCGTGTATTACTGCTTCCAATTCTAAGTCATGAGTGACATAATTTCTCTCCTGTTCCTTTAATTTCCGGGACTCATAACAAATCACGTGCCCTTCCTGAGTTAGAACACCACCTAGTCCCTCTTTACTTGCATCAACGCAAACTGTGAAGTCTTTATCTGGGTCTGCTACCTTCAAAATGGGCGCTAATGTCAATAATTCTTTTAGCTTGTTAAAACTGTCTTGACACTTTTGCGACCAGTTAAACTTGTTCCCTTTCTTTTGTAATGACCTGATAGGGTAGGCTATCTTGGAGAATCCTTCTATAAATCTGCGATAATATCCGGTGATTCCCATGAATGACTGGATATCTGCCACATCCTTCGGTACTGGCCATTCCATAATGGATTTTATCTTTTTCGGGTCTACGAAAATACCTTCTGAGGAAATGACATGTCCTAAATATTGTATTTCTTTTTGATAAAAGTCACATTTGTCGAATTTTGTGTATAGTTTGTGTTTCCTTAGTGTTTGCAGAACTAGTCGTAAGTGTTCATCATGTTCCTCCTTCGTTTTAGAATAGACTAGAATATCGTAGATAAATAATACTACGAACTTGTCTAAGTACTGGATGAAAATGTTGTTCATCAAGCACATAAATTTGGTTGGTGCATTAGTGAGTCCGAAAAGGTATGACTACAAACTCGTAGTGTCTATATCTTATTTGAAACGTTGTTTTTTTTATGTCCTGGTCTTTTATCCTAACTTGATGATATCTGGATTGTAAATCCAATTTTGAGAAGATCTTGGCCCCACCAACTTGATCGAACAAATCGTTTATCCTGGGTAAGGGGTATTTGTTCTTAATGGTCACTTTGTTCAGTTGTCTATAATAGATACATAGTCTTAGAGTACCGTCTTTCTTTTTCACAAAGAGGACTGGTGCTCCCCATGGCAAGACACTTGGTCTGATATACTCTTTATCGAACAATTCCTGTAATTGTATTTTTAATTATGTCAGCTCTGGTAGACTCATTCGTAGGGTGATTTTGAGATAGGGGATGATCCGGGTAGTAAGTCTATGGAGAAATCTATCTCTCTCCTAGGAGGCAATTCTGGTATCTCATCAACAAACATGTCTCTGAATTCACATAGGACAACAAAGTCTTCTAACTTGGGCTTATCTTCTTTTTCTAATAGATTCGTTACTTGGATGGCATAAACTTGACATCCCTTTCTAATATATTTCTTGAATTGCATCACTAAAACTTGTCTAACTGACACAGGTTTTGGTATACCTTGGGATGTTCTAACAGTGCCAAAATCATCTTTATAGCTAAGTATCTTTGTATAACAGTCTAGTACTTCTTTTTGTTGTTCCAACCAATCCATCTCGATAATCATATCATAAGATCCTAGTGGTAGGATATTCAGATTGGTCCTTATATTTTGACCATCTAAGATGAACTCAAGATCAGAAATAAATTTAACTACTTTTCTTTTAGTACCAGTTGCTAATTATACAAGCCAAGATTTTTCGTGCTTTTGTTTCTTAAGTTTATTCAACTCTACTACATCGGGAGTAATATAACTTAACGTAGCTCTAGGTTCAATTAAAATAGAAATTCAAGTGTCATGGATTTTACCTTCGATTTCTACCACCGAGTACTGGTGGTCAACTTGTCGACTATCTATGGCTGCATTTATTTGATGCAGACTTCTGCCCATTTCACCCACTGTCGAGGCTTCCTGCAAATTGTGAATGATAGTTCTATTTGCTGCAATTAAACATGGACAGTTCCTCCTTATATGAGGATCTCCACACTTCCAACACTTTAATGGCTCACGATAGTTGTCCCCAAACTTCTTCATTCTCAGGTTTACCGGTTTACCGCTACCTTGCGTATTCGGATGATTGGAGTGAAAATCCTTCCTTGGGAAAATTTTCACTGCATTTCGATAAGGAGCTGGTTGGTATCCCTTCTTCTGTTGGTTTATTCCATATTTCTTCTTATCCTTCCAGGTCTTGGGAAACTCTACTCGCTATTTATACTGGTCATAGCACATTCGTGCTTTCCTGAATGCCTCACTCAAAGATTTGGGGTTGTCAAACTCAATTCTATCCCTGTAGGACTGTGGTAAATAGCTTAAGAATCATTGGATTTTTACCTTATCCTCTCGGATGTATGGTATGAACCTTAGTAGTTCCAGAAATTTATTTATAAGGTCCTCCATCATCATTTTTCCGAGTCGTAACTCATAGAATTCTTTCATCTTCCTTTCATAATAGCTTTCAGAAAGGTATTGTTTCTTAAAATACTTCTTAAAGTCGGACCAGTCCAACTGTTTCTCCTTTAGGCCCTTGGCCACTTTTAGGTCCTGCCACCAAATGCTGGACTTCCCCTTTAGATTGTAGATGGCCATTCTGACCTTCATGTTGCTGGAATAGTTGTAGATTTGGAAGTATTTTTTTATGTCCAAACACCATGCCTCGACTTCTTCTCATGTCCTGGATTCTCCATCAAAAGTAGTTGGTCTCATCTTTTTAAATTCTCCTTCAAGGTTGTCTGTTTGTTTTCTTTTTCTGTCCGGTATGGTTTTGTCTTCAATTGAAGGTGTCCCTTCAGACGAATTGTCTCATTTTTTTGTTTTCGCACTAGAATTCTTGGAGGTCCTTTTGCTAACCTCTTCCTCAGGGTTATCATCTTTTGGGATTTTCTTGGTTACTATACTACGCAACAGGACTTCATTTATCTCTTTCTATTCCTGTTGTGCCTTCTTCAATTTTTCATTGTCGGCCTTGAAAACCGGTAGTTCAACAATAAGGTTCCTCATTCTTTCCAACACCTCCGTGGGTGAGATTCCATCATTGTTCTATCTTGGATCTCCAGGAGGTCCTTGTTTTGGATTCTCTTCCACCCTGATTTATGTACTTTCTTGAGATGCCATTTTTTTTCAACACAAAACATAAAATCTTTTTGTTTATAATCCACAAGATTTATTAGTTTTTTCATAAATCAGAATATACACTAAGCAATCAATGTGGCCCTATTCAGGCCTAGTGTTATAACTTTTTCTCTGATACCATATGTAATGAACCTCAAATTTGCCATAAAAAAAAAATTCTATGACATAATTCAACTTTGTTTAAGCTTAGAGTTTAAGAGAAGGTAAGATTCAATTCGATCCATAATGGTCAGTCTAGTTTACTTCGAGCTGGAAATTGTTAAGCAATCAGTTCTGCACACTTAGTTATGCTTATGATTGCATGACTGAACAGTAGGTGACTTGACTATCTGCTACGTGCACACGTAAGATGAATAATATCATTTTACTATAGAAAATTTTCTTTAACTCTCTATTAACATCGGTACTTAATTCCACCTACAATTAAGCATATATCTATATATTCTCCATATAATAATTTATGTATTGGTCATGCCCATACACAAAGACCTGTAATATGAACTGTTATTATTATACTCCTATCTCGGATGAAGATCCTCCCACGTTTTCTATCAGTCCATTCATTACAGTATTTGAGTTGTTCCTATAACAATAATTCCTACTATGTTCCTAGAGATATGTGAAGAAACAAAGGTCAATCGGGGTTTCAGTGATCACAAGTACCGAATAAAACAAAGGACCCTGTTATTTGCTGAAATCTGAAATACGGAATGACTGTGGACTAGTATTTCGGGGTTTCAGGATTTGGGGTTTCACAGTTACAAGAGTCGGACATCAACACACAACATTACCCAAAATTGAAAAAAGATGTCGAGCACGTCGGGGTTTCAGGGTTCGATATTTTCGTGAATAAAAGAGTCAATCATCAACACACAACAACTTACAAAATTGTGAAAGGTGATCAGTACTTCGGGAATTCGGTGTTCGGGATTTTGCGAGTGCAAGTGCCCAAACAATATATACAAACCTTCGAAATGCAAAAAAAGAAAGGTGGGTCCCGCACTTCGGGATTTCGGGGTTCGAAACTTTGTGAGTTCCGGTGTCAAAACATCAACATAAACAAATTTCCAAAATGCAAAAAAGGAAAAGGTGAGACCCACACTTTGGGATTTCAGGGTTCGGGGTTTCACGGTTTTCATACTCAACATACAACATCACACAACCACTCACGAATTCCGAAAGGGTGAAAGGATGTGGGACAACACTTTGGGATTTCGGCATTTGGGGTTTCAGGGTTTGGAACTACCAAACAAAAACACACAACAACTCCCGAATTCCGAAAGGTGAAAGGATGTGGGACAATACTTTGGGATTTTGGGATTCAGGGTTTCAGGGTTTGCAACTACCAAACAATAACATACAACAACTCCCAAATTCCGAAAGGTGAAAGGATGTGGGACAATACTTCCGGATTTTAGGATTCGGGGTTACGGGGTTTGGAACTACCAAACAACAACACACAACAACTCCCAAATTCCGAAAGGTGAAAGGATGTGGGACAATACTTTGAGATTTTGGGATTCGAGGTTTGCAACTACCAAACAACAACACACAACAACTCTCGAATTTGGAAAGATGAAAGGATGTGGGACAACACTTCAGGATTTCAGGATTTGGGGTTTTCGAGGTTTTCAAATGCTAAACCTCCAACATAAACAAACTTTTGAAAGGATGCAAAGAAGAGAAGGTGGGACCTGCATTTCGGGGTTTCTGGGTTCGGAACTTCGTGAGTTCAAGTGCCCCAAACCTCTTATGTAACCAACTTCCAAAATGTGAAAAGAAAGTTGGACTAAGTTTTCCTGTTGAAAAGAATTAAGGTAGTAATTCTATCAAAATGCAAAGGAAGAGAGTACTCTGCTTCTACTATAACTCTTCACACTATTTTCATCACTCCCACTCTTTATCCTTTGCGGGTACTCTTGATTTTCGTTTTCTAGGAGAACTCTCACTTTCGTTTCTGGAAGATGGCAGGTGTAGAAGGATATTGTATACCTTTACCTCACAAAATTCCAAAAGCCTAAGGACTTAGGAATTTTACACGCACAGAAGGGCACAAAGGATAAAATTTTATGTATAAGGTAAATTCTATAATATTCACTTGGAGCCTCTTTTAATCAATGCATTAATTGTCAATAGTACTATATCTATGCATCTTTGTAAATACATGATTAAGAATATCATTCCATCAGAGATTGGTCATTATAAATGATGTTCCGAGGGATCTGAGCTTGGTTTTCTGGGGATTTATCTATAGAGAGGATCTGCCTCATTGTCCTTAATCTCCTCCTTTCCTAACTTACTTATAAGAATATAATTACAGATTTCCTTCATATATATTCTCCACAACAAACAAAAATGGAAAATGTTACAGTTTCGATTTAATCAATAGAATGCATCAAAAAAATTATTCAAACAGAGAATGGACATCATTCCAGTTCGGATTTAATATGACATCAAAATAAAAACATAATCATTTATAATCGAGAGGAGAAGATTAACATATCTGAACCAATCTATGGGAAGAAAAAGGGAACAACCATGTTCCTCCCAACCGTAGAACAGGGCAGCCAAGGTCACTTGCTCGATTCACCCCCTAGCCTGACCATGAATCCATGAGGGCAAACTTGGAAACTCCTTATCAGCAATGTCCTTCAATTCCAACAGTTATCCTCTTGCCTCACACTTACTCAACAGTGGTCATAACAACAAGACAAATATGTTTTCAGCAGGCTCCTCTTGCCTCACACTCAATCTGTAGTGTTCATAACAGCAAGAGAGCTCAAAATCTTTCCCAACATACTTGGCAGCGTCCTGCCTCCTCGCATATGCTATTTATCAATTTTTGCCCAGGTCTTTTTCCCTCCTTTGGGGATTTTCGCAGCTCTATTAATCACTGATTTCTAGCGGATTCCAGTGGCCAAATCTCTAATTTTCCACTTCTTATAATCAGCCTAGAGGCAGTTCCAACATGTTCCCCCACTCATGGAGTCAAGGTCAGTTGATTTTAACATGGTTGTTCCATTTGTCCTCCTGTAATTAATATAAATATTCTATTGTGATACAAGTGTCATAGTCAAATAGTTAGTTGATTCCAAACAGATCTTTGCCCAACAGTCACAATAATTAAATACAATTATTAAATTCGAAATTCGTAATTTCCATAAATGGAAAAAAATTTACAGATTCGAATTTGCCAAAAACGGAAATAAATTTCCAGCACGCAAAAATAAAAATATTTTATTTTTGGGGGATGTCACACTCACACTCTCAAAAAATTTCTCTCCACCCCCCTTTATGTATTTCTCTCTCTAACTCTCACATTCTCATACAATCTCTCTATCTACCCCCACTCTATGTATTCCTCTCTCTCCCTCTCAAAATCTCACACACTATATCAAGTTTTTTACATCATAAGGAAATAAATTCCCTTGACCTAGACAAGTCAATACCTAGACCTAAACATAGAAATACCTAGATATGGAAAGGCATGGAAATACATAGACCTATACATAGACCATATACCATGACCTAGATCATATACCACAACCTAGAACTATATGATTACCATGATGTAGACCATGACATAAACCTAGAGCTATACCTATACCATGACCTAGACCATGACATAGACCTAGATCTAGAGTTATACCATGACCTAGACCTGTACCTTGACCATGACCTAGACCTGTACCCTGACCATGACCTAAACCATGAACTAGACCTAGACCATGACCTAGAGCTTGACCTAGACCATGACCTAGACCCCCCTAGCTCCATCTAAGCCTATGCATAACCTATACTCTACCCTTAACCCCTTCCACAACCAAGCCCTAAGTGCACTATACCTAATCCCTAAGTGCACTATGCCTACACCTATTTTATCGATATCATTGTTCACATATTCTTTAATAATGATATTTTATGGATATGACCCTTACCTACAATTTAGTAATGATTTCACATGCTTTAATGATGATTATGGTTTGTTGGATTTGATTTTTTATTTTAATATAATCATAATACTTTAGTGGATTTGGTATTCTTTATATGGAATGTTTATCCTTATTTGAATTTTTTTCTTAATTCATTTTTAAATAATTTTATTTTTCACATTTCTTACCTTTTTGGTGATTTGATTTGATTTGATTTTTAAGTTTTTTCATGTCCCTCTTTGATTTCCCATTGTTTTATTTATATAATAAAAAACACATGATTGAGATTTTTTCTTATGAACACTTATCTATTTGTACATTCTTCCAGATTATACTGTTGTCATTGGAAATTTACATCCTGGTAACAAGCGTAAAAGGTTAAATTCCCTTCATTTTGTATTTTCCAAAATCAATGTTTGGCATGCCCTAGTTTATGTATGAAGAAACACTTATCTATATGTACGTTATTCAATATTTGACTATTTTTGTTAGTTGTTTAAAACCTGGTAAGCAGTGTAGAAGGTTAAATTTATCTCGAGAAACTACAATTTTTTTATTTTTCATCTGGAGAAAGTGTGGATCATGTCTAATACTCAATAATAGATTTGGGAGAAGTCTAAATTCTTCTAAGGAATACAAAACAATTCAGAATCCCTCTAAAGAGTGTGGCCTTCAACCTGTGAGGCTACTTCGTTATTGACTGCTCCCTTGGGAGAGACTTCTGGTGAGTTGGGAAGAAAATGAAGGTAACCTTCCAGATCTTCTGGAGGTAGCCCTTGTAGCCTACGTGAATGATGAAGGCCAATGTTGGCCGAGGTAAGTAAAGAATGAAAAAAGTCTATGGCCAACTAAGGTAACAAACAACACTCACTAAAAAAATCTAGAAATCAAACCAAGCAAACAAACCTTCTTATTTCGAAGTCATTAGTTGGTGATGAAATCCAATGTCACAAAATCAAGACAAGAAGGTTCTAGGATAAAGCGGGTGGAAAATTTACGTTGATGACCTTCTTAATGGACTTAAACCGTGGTGCACACTCCCACACATAATCGTGGGTATACCCTCCAAGGATCCCAAGTGATTTTGGTCAACATCAATTCTAGGTACCATGAAGACTTGCCCCTCCACAGTGTTAAGCCCTAATGTTGGCTCATTACCCCTTAATTGGGGCATATTAGAGTAGTAATGCTATTTTATTTATGTTGGATTTAGGCCATTAGTTTTAATTTATATTAGTAATGTTATTTTAATTATGTCGGCTTTAGGCCATCATTTGTAATTATACCTCCTAGTCTCCTATATATACCAAGGAGACATTTTCATT
>CBVK0100300837.1:0-12980 GCA_900067695.1 Picea abies
TTTCGACACCAAGAGAAACTGCCCTATGGATTCGCGATCCGCGAAATCCCGAAAAGGACGTGGCAAGGTGGGTCCCCAAGACAGAAGTGGGAGACAGGTGTCTAGGCGTGAGGCCTCACTATAGGAAGCTGACAGGTGGCATTGGGAAATCGGGGTTCGGGGTTTTGTGATACGAGAGTCCTACGCCCCGTGAACTCCCGAGTTGCGATTTCTCGAAGTATCGTGAGCCGTTGATCATAGCGGACAGGTGGCACGAATCCAGGGCTTCGGAGTTTCGGGGTTCGGGGTTTGGCGATGCATGAGAGTTGCGTTCGCATGAAACGCGAACTCCCGAATTCCGAATTCCCGATATCCGAAAGGAAGAGCATTGACTCTTCGGGCCCGAGAGAATCAGAAGGTCCTGGTGGGAGCAGTTTGCTTGGTGAGGGGCAGGTTGCGTCACGTTCCATACACTAGCTACTACCACATGTCAACATTTTATTCGACCACTTTTCTGCCACTTGTCTTCCCTATCAATGTCGTATGAACATGCCACATCATCAGTATGGATGTGTGATGTGTCACCCTTGCAGTGGTGACACATGTCACTCCTTGATTGGTCCACCTGTATCTTCTTGACATGTGATTAGTCCACATGCCCAATCACCCTGCCATGTGTCACCTCTAGATGCTGCCATGTCCACACCATCTATTCATGCCACATTAGTTTTAAGGTCATACAACCTATAGAGTCAACTTCCATGTGGCACTATACAGACTATACAATCATCAAATTTTTGCATGTTTGGAAAAATGAACAGATCACCATATCTGGAGCATACAGTGTCCGTTTGAGCTTGTTCAAGTTGTTTTGGGTGCATATCAATGAGGCCTACACAAATATATATTTTGAATTCATTATGAGAACTTTGATTTTTAGGCCTTTCTGAACCCCATCAAGCTCCTAGATCCAATTCTGGATCATCAAGTGACAGATCCAACAAATGGAGCACAGAGGGCACATCCATCCCAACACATCACCTTGTGGGAGCCCAATCATGTTGGTATAGAATAAATATGGAACATGGCGACCTTGCATTGATTATAAAGCCCTAAATAAAATCATAGTCAGAAACTGGTACCCGATTCCCTGAATCGATGACCTCCTTGATCAACTCATACCCGATTCCCTGAATCGATGACCTCCTTGATCAACTCACAGGGGAAAAATACTTCAGTAAGATTGATCTAAATTCTGGCCACTTCTAGGTCTCAATAGAATAGATAGATGTATGGAATCTCTCCTTCAACTGAAAGGAAGGTATTTTCGAATCGTTGGTCAAGCCTTTTGGCTTGACAAATTCTCCAACCACTTTCATGAGGATGTTGGACGATATCCTATGACCATTCACCAATACTTTTCTAGTCATGTATATGGATGAAATTCTCATTTATTTCAAGACTTGGATAGAAAACTTGTAGCATATTCAATAGGCCTTTCACACCCTACGATAGCACAAGCTATACACCAACTTGGAAGCATGATCCTTTGGCATGGACAGGGTCCATTACCTCGGATACATTGTTGATAAACATGGTGTACATGTGGGTCTAGATAATATCCAAGTCATTTATGAATAGCTAGCCCCAAACACACTAATGGAGCCTCAGAGCTTCATAGACCTTGCCAATTTCTACCGCATGAGCCCTCAGCCAAGTAACCAGGGGTGGTGGTAAGGAGAAATTTGTGCGGGGCTAGTCCCAACAACAACCGTTTGATGATTTGAAGCAATGCTTTTGCTCAACCCCATTGCTTTCACTACAGGACCTGCAACAACCCTTTGATATCGAGATAAATGCTTCATACTATGTTGTGGGTGTCATTCTCAGTTAGCACAACCACCTCATGGAATATCATAGTGAGACCCTATCATATGTTGCTTATAAGCACCTTAATTATGACAAAGAAATGTACTCCATTGTGCAGTCCTTCAGCTAGTGGAGACATTATATTCTTGGGAAAGAGACAGTTATCCAATATGATCATAATCCATTGTAGTTCATGCAGACACAAGTAAAATTTCATAATGAATTCCATTAGAAGTGGTCCACATACATGCAACAATTCCACCTCAACATCAAGTATAAAAAAGGAAGCACCAACCGTGTCCTTGATTCCCTCAACAGACCGCTAGCCATGAACCTCACCACGATGCTAGACTCTTATGTCCATGAGACCTATGGATGGCCCAACTATATGAAACTAAGCTTAAATTAACCACCACCTACCAAATGTTGGGCACAAATGCAATTGTCGCTAATTTCCATCTTCAAGATGGGCCACTGCCTACCAAATGTTGGGCACAAATGCAATTGTCGCTAATTTCCATCTTCAAGATGGGCTTCTATGTCATCTGGGCCATATTTGCATTCCATCAAGTGAGCGAGTGAAGATGATCTAGAAAGCCCACTATAGTCAAGTGGCAAGACACATCAGAGTTGAAAAGATAGTGTCAATGTTGAAAAAACATTTCTACTAGGCAAAACTTCGACAGGAGGTCAACAAGTATATCAGGTCTTGCACTGCCTACGCTATTGCGAAACCGACCACTAAGAAACAGGGCCTTTGTACCCCTCTTCCTAATCCTGACAGGCCATGGAAATCCATGTCAATAGACTACATGTCGAACCTCCCATCCACCAAGTGAGGAAATGAATTTGTTTTTGTGGTTGTTGATCGCTTTTCTAAGATGGCTATTTTGGTTGCCTAGAAGAAGAGCATCACAATAGAGGCCATTGTCAATATCTTCTTTGAATGAGTATGGGTACATTTTGGAAACCCACAAACCATTGTCTCAGATCAAGACAATCGATTTCTCAACACATTATAGTCGAGCCTCTAGTCACTCCTAGACACCAATATTAACAAATCCATGAACTTCTTCCCCCAAACATTTCGACAAACTGAGGTCATAAATCGAATGATCATTCATATCCTGTGGATGTATAATTTCAAGAACCCTCGCACATGGGATTAGAGTCTTCCCTATGTCCAACATAGTTGTTATCACTGAAAAATCGTCTGAAACACCTCACACAAATGTTTAAAGGAAACAGCAATTCCAACAACACTTAGTCCACCTACAACATTGAAGTTCATTCAAAAGGAAAAAAACTGTACAATTGGGTCAAAAATTGAAATGTGTAGATTAAACAAAGGAAGCACGTGCACAGTGTGCGTGGGCCAACACAACCCTCATCGTGCAAAATACCCCAAGTGCATGACTATGTACGAGAAAATATGCGCACTTCTATTAATGACGCATTTATGGATCTTGTCATCCCCTCAACCACTTATGGACCAACCCCCAACATGATTTGACCCTCATATTTGAGAAAAATCCAAATGTCGGGTTGGTCAAAGACTAGAGGGTGCCCTAAAAGGACCCTTGTTCACACTATGAACCAATTAAATTTTTCCATGTATGAATGTTATAAATAAGATCCATGGGTGCAATAATAAACCAAGATCTTCATAGTATTGTTATGCTGCAAGAATTATCAAGAGGTGTTGGTGTGGACCAAGTCATTGTTATTTATGCATGCTAGGGGTGTGCAGACTCGATGTTTTGCTATACATCAATGACAATTATTACATGTTTATGAGGTACAATATGAGAGCGAGTATAGATAGTAGAGTTTAATTCATCTTTCTATGGAACTTACTGGAGATAGAAATAAAAAAGGACATCAAAAATATCTATGTTGGTCAAAAAACCTAAAGGATTGAGAATTTGGAAAATTAGAGCTCCACCCAGATGCTACCAGAAACATCAACAGATGGAAATCCACAAACTATCTAGGATTAACTAGTGGGTTAGATGAGGAACATAATAATTTTGAGGGACTTTTATGTAGAAATTTTATTATACTTGATCACCAGATATCTGACTCTCTCTATTGGTATAAAAAACTAAAGGATGTATCCTTCACAGCCCCACTAAGATACAAAGCATGGCACGAAGGAATAGTCAAGGGCCCAAAAAAATGGTGGTGGGGTTAGATTTGGAAAATTAGAGCTCCAGCCAAATGTAAAATTACTCTATGGTTATATTCAAATAATAAATTACCTACCTTAGATAATGATATGAAAAGTGGTTGGTGTGGGTCAACTCACTGTCCTTTATGCATGTTAGGGTCATGTGGGATCGATGTTGTGATACACATCCATCAGAATAATTACATGTTTATCAGGTACAATCTGAGAGAAGGTATAGATAATATAGTTAAATTCATCGAGCTATGGACTTTAGTGGAGATAAAAATAAAAAAGGACATGCATCACAATATATCATATTGGCCCCAATTATGAGGGACATTTAACTTGTCTTTTGGATCCATTGATTCACTCAGGAAGATACCATAACATTTACACAATGAGTGACACGTGAACTATTAATCCCCAAACAAGTGGTAGATGCAGAAGGAAATACATGGACTCTCTGGGATTAATTGGTGGTTAGCTCACAAATGGAATACTTTTGTGGAAATTTTATGTACAAATTGTTTTATACTCGATTACCAAATCTTTGACTCTGTCTATTGGTCGAAAAACCTAAAGGATGGATCTTTCACTGCCCCACTAAGATATAAATAATGGCATGAAGGAAGGTTCAAGGGCCCAAAAAAATGGTGGTGGGGTCAGATTTGGAAAATTAGAGCTCTGCCCAAATGAAAAATCACTCTATGTTTAGCTTTAAACAATAAATTACTTACTTAGGATAACGATATCAAAAGGGGTTGGTGCAAGACAAGTCGTTGTACTTTATGAATTCCAAGGATGTGTGGACTTGGTGTTGTGACATACATCAATCACAATGATTACATGTTTATTGGGTACAATCTTAGAGAAGGTATAGATAACATAGTTGAATTCATCACACTATGGACTTTATTGGAGATAACAATAAAAAAAACATCATAAGTATGTATGTTGATTGAAAAAATTAAAGGATGGATAATTTGGAAAATTAGATATCTATCCAGATGAAAAATCACTCTATGGTTATCTTTAAACAATAAATTACTTACCTACGGTAGAAATATCAAAAGGGGTTCGTGAAAATCAAGTTGTTGTCCTTTATGCATGCTAGGGGAATCCACCAATGTGTGGGATTGGTGTTGTGTTATACATCAATCATAATCATTACATGTTTATCAAGTATGCTAATAGACAAAGTACACATAAAAAATATAAATTCATTTCTCAATGGAATTTACTAGAGATAGAAATAAAAAAGGACATCAAAAAGCCCCAAGTGATGGGTGACTCAAAGCTTGTCATCAACTAGGAAAGACAGAAACATGCGGGACAATATAACATATTGGCCTCAATTATGAGGGACATTAAACTTATATTATAGTCCTTAGAATGGTTATCATTGAACCATATGCTATGTGAGCTAAACGTAAATCCAGATGAACTCTTGAAACATACCCTCTCCTTGCTAGTGGGGGCCTATGGGTACTTTGAATTTATAGAAGGGGAGGAATAGAAGTAATGGAGTTTAGATTTTGAGGACAAATAAAGTTTGTATAATGTATTGTATATGGTTTTAGTAGGGACATGTATAGTTAATATAGTATTACAAGTAGGGAGATGTATAGTTGAAATCTGATATGTAGTTGTCTTTTGAAATGGGTCTAACTCAAGGCCATGTATATTCCTTTTTTGTGAATATAAATTTTTTTTCCAAGGTAAAAAAAAGTTCAATAACCTAATAATAATATAACCCTAATGTTAGCATCTCATGGATCCTATGCTAGGTATACTTGTAACTTTATATAGCCAAATATATAAGGTTTGTTTATTGATCCAAAATGGATCCAAGAAGGCCTAAAAATCAATTTTTTTGGAATAAGATGAAACTAGCACCATTGTGTTGGGCCCATCATGTATATTCTGACCATACACATTTTTTCAAAAATGCACACTGTATGCGAAAGTTATCACGTTCCTTCTAATTTCCCAAACAGGAAAAAAAGTCAAAGTCAACAGTCAACTAGACTTACTGATGACATCAGTAGTACGTCAGGATGACGTGTTAGGTGATCTCATAATGACATCAATAGGGACAAATGGCAGCACCAGGAGGTGACATGTGTCACTCATTTTTGGTATTTTTTAGGAGTTGGCATAGTATGGATTTGACACATAGACTGCATGGATGTTGATGTGGCAGTTCATACATTGACATGGCTCAATGAAAATATGACATGTGGTTGTATGGATGGCATGTGGCATTGACATGGTGTTGACCAAGCGACTAACTGTAGAGTATGACAGAGTGATGTGGCAGGAAGCGAATTGGCACGTGTTGTATAATGTTGACTAGGAAGATGCATTGGTAGGTTCATGCTGACATGGCAGTCCACTAGGAGCTGATTGTGTATATGGTGGCCAATCCAGAGGAGGCACATGGACCAACCATAGGGTGCCACCTTGAACCCCAGATATGGCCAATGTGGGTCAGTTCAAAAATTTGTTGCACTTCTGGGGGATCGAACTCATGACCTCCCGTGCAACCAAGGGACTAACTTCCCCACACCAACCATATGGGCTACGTGTGTTGTTATACATGTGGCATAATTTTCATTTAATTTGAATGTTGGAGAAGGTTTGGGGATAAGCCTCGATCGGTGGGGGGCTAGCCTGCGACTAGTGTACTCTGACCAGGAGAAGAGCATGGATGGCATGACACTTGGTGCTAGTCCGAGGCCATATGGAATTCCATAAGACTTGGAAATAGGGTTGGACAAGAGGAATAGGGCACCAACGCTCAACGCTTGGCCATATGGCACTGCCAAATGACCAAGATCCTAGACAAAATGGGCGCGTGCCCAAGTTTTTCCAATTTGTTGGTTTTAAAACTATATTGCATGATTTTTTTGGATTATTATGCTGATTTTGGTGGATTTTTCCCATTATTAGGGGATCTGGAGCCCTTTCTGAGGCGAGATCTTGGGGGGAAGTTTGGAGGAGAACCCCAAATAAAATCCTATATAAACTAGAGGTTTTTGACAATACGAGGAGGTTCAAAAACAACAAAATGTTGAAGAATTCATGAATGCTAAGCCATTTTTATGCAGAGAAGCCATTGACATAACAAACTTTGAAGGCCATTTTCGGGAGCTACGATCAACCTTTTTCCGTTCTTCCAGTTGTGTTAGATTCTTGAGGTCGCGAAAAACACAACTAGACTATTTTTTAATCCATTTGATATAATTTTTATGTAATTTTTCATCATTGAATATTAATAAGAAAGCCTCCCCAACTGAGACAAAGGCCCAAAGACATAGCCAACCTTGTTGAACTCCATTAACAAGATTAGTGTTATGGTTCAGTGTTATTTATGTCTATTTTCTATTTTTTAGTCTTTATGATGGCTGCAAACTTCTTTATTTAAAATCTCCTTCCTCATTTAAGTTTTTGAATTGTAATTCAACACATGCTTAAAACTCAACCAAGTATTTAAAAGATCAATTTTGAATCAATTATAGAGTTTACAAAAATATAGTAATAGGTAGTCTTGGAGGGCATGAAGGACTATATTTTTTTATATGAGGTAGTAGCATGAATATTGTTTTAAACATTTTCCTCGACCAAGTGTTATTAATTACATATTGATATAAATTATCAATTGATCTTTAAATTTTTTATTAAACATAAGTATTTTTCTTAAGAAATATATTTATTATTCTAATCAAGACATGTAATTTTATGCAATAATTTACTATATATATTTATAGTTTTAACAAAGACATTCAATACTCTTACTTGTTCTAAAAAGATGCTTCAAATTCATTATTTTTAAAATAATCATAACCATATCTATAACCACACATGTCAAATAAATATGTATCCTTATAAGGGTAGACATTGGAACAAAGATCATTTCTTTTTCAAAGTATATCTAAATAATTTATCTTGTCACTGGAATTTTTTTATATACAAAACCATATAGAGTTTTGAAAATACATATTTTTTTTTATGTTAGTAGTAATTTTGTTTTACTTACAAAATAAGTCATTTAGGATTTCAACAATATATAAATTACTTTAAATTTGTTATTTTTTCCAATCACACATTAAAATTTTTAAATTGTTAGTGGTTGGATATATTATTTTTAATTGGTATTCAAAATAAAATTTCAAATAACTATGAACATTTAATAACTCTAATGTCAAGTGTTTATTTCATAATTAAAACTTTCGAATGATAATGCTATTTTTTTTTTCAACTATTTTTTATTAAACATTTTCTTAAAAAGTAAGTACTAAGTAGAGTTGTTACACATTCAACTTCTTTCAAAATTCACCACCATCACCTAGGCCAACACACAATTATTTATAAACTATAAATTTGTTTATTATTAACAAAGTGAAATCATTGTCACCACCCCTTAGGCCTCCTATACCGACACACCCATATAATTTGGATGAATTTTTCGTTATTAATTAAACTTAAACTTAAGTACCTAGGTTTCTTCCTAAACTATGACAATTATAGGTTTGTGTACTTGAGGTGGAATATTAAAATAATATAAGATAGAGTTTCATCCCGATAAAAGAAGATTCTCTCTAAAGGTGGGAGGCTTGTACTTCTTAAGATAGTGTTGGAGAACATTCCATTTTATTGGAACTCCATAAATGAAAGATTCAAAGGAATCCTTATGAATATTCGTAAACTAAGTTTTCAATACCTCTAGTCATGACAAAAAATAAATGGAGGGATCCATCTAGCCAAATGGTATTTGATTGTAGTTGTTAAGGACTTGGGGGGATGGGGATTAAAATAAATGCATTCATTTGCTTATGTTCTAGCATGAAGAAACCTTTGGCTATTGACACAAGTCAATTCTCTTTGGTCTCAGATAATGAAATCTAAATAATTAGCCAATATCACCATTGCTAACCCGTTTAGAATCCTGCAAAAATTGTTAAAAGGCTCAATTGTGTGGAAGTCCTTGGAAGAAGCTTTTCCTTTGGTAGGAAATTGATTGATGTGGAATATTGGTAATGAGAGGAGTATATACTTAGGAGAATACCCCTGGTTGGAGGAGGGAAAAGAATTTAAACTCTCAGATCCACTAGTTCAGTCATTAATATACCATAACATTTACATAATGAGTGACACGTGAACTATTAATCCCCAACCAAGAGGTAGATGCAAATGGTCTTGAAACTACATCCAAGAAAATTTAACCATTGGTATGCACTAATACCATGTTGATATTTTAGCACTCTACTCAACACCCAAAAGTTAGCTCAAATAAAATCACTTTATCTAATAAAAGAACAGTGGATTAATCAACTAAACATGCAATGAAAGATTAAACAAAGAAACCAAATCTAGCACTCATAAACACCAAGAGTTTCAGGTAATCCTCTAGACAAACCCGAGAGGGAATACTAGACAAATAATTCTTTATTAATGTCAAATCGTGGCTTTGGTAATAGGGAAATGTCCTACTAAGATAATTATACACTGTAGACAATCCTAGAAACTCTTATGCTACTCTACAACCTATTCTGACACATTTCTTGATAAATCCACAACTTTCCCTTCTATGACCCACAGACATATGTGAATTTCACTTATCTGACCTGTGCATGTCCGTGATTTTATCCACTATGACATGCAAATATTTACATAAATACCTTACAAAAATATTTGTATGACTCTTCTCTTCCTTTTGGTTGCTTCTACTCTCTATCCTCCTTGACCTGTGTGTCCTCTAGATGAGATTCCTTCTCCAACTATCAAAATATTGAATCATGATTCATTTTAATCCTACCCTCTCCTCAATACTTGGATGAACTCTCTTCACCCAACGAGTCAGATCTCTTCACTCTAGTGTAAGAAAAAATCCTTTTTTTCTCCTACACTCCTCACACTAGAAAAATTACTTCTTTTCCATGGTCAACCTTCATCTCTCCCCAAGTCTCTCAACCTCAACATCTTGTCACAATTCCCTATTGCATTGACTCCCTCAACACAAGTGTCTTCCTCCTTCCCCTGGACTTTCTTTTATAATCATAAGTTACAATATATTTGTAATCTCAAAAGTGATCTATAATTGAGATTACTTCTCACACTCACTTAATATTTACATTAAATGATGCATATTATGTGTGTCCTTAAATAAATCAATTCACTAATAAATATTTTTTTTCTTTAATTAATTCCTTTTAACAAAAGTAAATTCGTGACTAGAATATTTTCCACAAATTCCATATGCAAAACACCTGCCAACGTGATGCATCCCCCCTCCCTTCCTGGGGTTCTACGACCTCCTGGTCTTAGATATTCCTCTGTTCTAAGTTGAATTGAATCTTCGGGCTCGTAATTGAACCCAAAACATTTATACACATGCCCCTTTTTCTCGTTTAGGTGCATATCCTGTGATACTTGTGCCCTTTGTCTGTTCTCTTTGGGAGCTCTTCATCTTATGGGTGTTAGCTCCTTTTCACTAGCCCCTTCCTACATGTGACCTTAGACTATGACCTCACATGACTGCGTGATTACCTGTTAAAGTCCATGCACCTTCAATCCAAAAAATGTTATGGGACCTTCAATCTCCCAATCTTGATGGTGTTGTCTGAACTAACGGTTCAAATATTCCCTTTCTAAATCCATGGACCGGATCTCTTTGCGATTCTAGACTTTGAGAATCTCAAATATTAAACTTTTTCCTTCCACTGTGCTATAATATTCTGGTGTAGAATATCTATCGACACTTGTCCCCCTTAATCTACAACTAGGATTTCCTCCATGAATCCGATCTTCATAAATCTCAATTCTCAAACCCTCTCCACTGCTTACTAGTTATCTCCCATAGTGGAAGATCTACTAGCACATATCCTCCCCAATCAACATTCATGCTCCCACTTCAAGACTTTGGCCTCCTCAACTAGATCAATGACCCTCAGACTCCCTTCTCAATTGATTATCGAGATATCTTCTGTGGGTCTTCAGACCTTTCCTCCTCAACTTTTCTTCGGAGTCCTAGATCTGGCACCACGTGTCCACCTTCACATCGACGACTATTGTCACTTTGGATTTTTGAGTTTAGGAAATATCAAATGTCAACTTTTCTCCTAGTTATTTTATCAAAATTTGGTAATCCTTTGATGTTTGTCTCCTCCTAGATCAATGGCTACGATCTCTTTGCATCTTCGGACTTCGAACTTTTCAACTCTCAACTTTTCTCTCCCGTCTAACTATGTGTATTTATTCCATGTTTCCACTTGATATTACGATCGAGGGTTACTTCAGGACTTTACTTAGAGTGCATGGATTAATGTCACATCCCTTCTAGATCAAACTACTCAGATTCACTTCAGGTCTTCAGGTTTCAAAGGTTTCAACTTTCAACCAAAATTCAAATGCAACTTACCCGAAGCTTGTGATCTGTCACCACATGTCCCTCTAGATATAATAGTCCGTATCTCTTTGTCTTTTCGGTCTTTGATAGTCTCAATTCTCAACCTAAACCCTAGTACAATTTTCCCAAAGCTCACAATTTGTTGACAAGTGCCCCCTTGTATATCGACAGCTCACAGCTCTTTGGCTATTCATGCTTCAAGTGCTTCAACATTTCACCTTTTCCTTCCTCTAGATCTCACAACCCACCAACATGTATCCTTCAGGATCTAATGGTCTAGAATTTCTCTATCTCTATGGCTCTTCTCGGTTTGGGAACCTCAATTCTCAAGCTTTGACCAGTCCTCCTATGCACACAAGTGTTAAAGCCCATACGCTTCCACTTGATCAGATGGTTGTCGATCCTTTATGATCAAATCTGATGACAGAGAATTGTTTCCTCCTCTACACTTCCTTATGTCACTAGACATTGATCTAATAGTCTAGGCTCCTTCCCACAACCAATCTAATGGTTGTTGTCACTCCTCATCCTGATATTTTGACTTCTCCTAACTTGGAAGATTTAGTCAGTGTTCAAAGGTTTCGTCCTTTGAAATTTTTCCCGCGAACCAGACTATTTGGATCTCGCTTATGTTCTTGCAAGAGTTGTCTCTTCTGAGATTTCAAACTTTGAATAAGTCTGTCTCCTATGCACTGTTTGTGTTATCCATTCTGAGCTTGAACTTATTAAATATTTTGATATCCCATGCACTCCTTACGTTTCTAGGATTTCTTCAAACTCAGATCCAAAGGATTTATTGAAAAGAAATAATTCTCTCCCTCCTAGTGTTCTCCTTGCTCGATGCACACCTTGCAAAACTTTACAAAGTTCTCAGTAAATATGTTTCTCTCAGAACTCGATACAAAGTTCTTCATGTGCAATCCTTCCATGTCTATTGATGAAGGTTCAATGATATATCTCCTAAGATTTCTTGAGGTTAAATCACCTCTGTCAACACATTCCTTGGGGACAATGTGCACTCCTTGCACTCAAAACTCAAAGATGAGAAACAATTGAAACTTATTCAACACTTCATCAGTTCATATATTTAGAACATGATTGACATATAAAAGCATAGAAATAAACACAAATTCATAAACACACCATGTGTAGGCAAAAATACCTTTTTATTATCTTTGTGTGACTATACAGATGTTTACAATAAATGGATTGTAACAGAGTCTCGACTCTCTCAAGATGCTATCGTAATATAAATCTATCTTGAGTTCTTATTCTAAGACCTCCTAAGATATTCCCATACCCCTCTACAAATATCTATATCCTTGTCTCCATTTTTCAAAAAGAGGTCTCTATGAGCTTATCCTCTCCACTGCCTTACTTCTATCACTGTCTTAGTTATGACACCATACTCCTATGGATTCATTACATAAATGTTGATCTAGTCCTGACTACGAACTATGCCTGCTACAAAAAACCATTTAAGGAAACCCTATCCACTACCTTGTAATGTCCCCCACCTCTTAGAGAGGTGATTAGGAGACTCAGTGGCCTGGG
>CBVK0100300838.1:0-12979 GCA_900067695.1 Picea abies
GAATCACAACCTCCGTACACTACCACAGTCCTTTACTCTTTAGTACAGTTTCCATGTCTAGTGCCCATACTGTATAATTTGATCCATTCGAAATTGCTAGATCAATCTTCAAATCCATCTTCGTTATCTAGACATATCATATCTATTTCCACAAGTTATAGTCTACAAATCACTAGATCAGAGTCAACCACACAACATATCAAACTCAACATGATTTGCGAACAATAGGCGAGGTCACAACCATAGACTTTGATACTGTGTTGGGGATTAAGTGTAACCTGATGTGAAACAGACAAACAAAACTATAGATAATCGAAGAGAAATAAGTTTCAAAGACAAAATGTGGTGTTTAAAGACACCATTACAACACTTAAGCACAACGAATTGTGATTAGAACATTACAATGCATATTGGACATCTTGTACACAACAACGATATAGCCATAATTATAATAGCCCATTGGATTTGTTATTTATAGTTTCAATATCTAACCAACTTCCTTGGAATCGAGAAGATCTCGTCCACATATAACCATTGGTGGTTGGATTTGACTCTGTCAAATCCACGTTGTCTAGTTGACTTGGCAAGGATGCCTGACCCGATTGTCCATGCGTGCAACTCATAGTCGATTGCTCTGTTGGTTGATCCATCGATCGACTATCTTTGACTGTTGGCCAGTTGTCTAACTGACTAATGTAGAGATCTGATCGATCGCTCGAATGATTGTTTTCAGTTGTAGATCGACCACTCAACCAATTGATTCCAAGAGAAGTGTGATGAACCATCGGAACTTGATGTTCCAACATGAACACTATGCATTTATTTTAATACTATCTTTCTTAATTCATAAGAATTAGGAACATCTAGTTTGTTTTTTACATGAGAATTCCATCTTCTTCCAGCTTATACTCTTCATATTTTTGTTGTACCTTTTTTTTATGCAATCCTTTTTTTATTTGTGGGTAATGTCGATATGACGTAAGAGCTTCTAAAATACCATTTTTCAAATATGATTTGCACATGCTAATGGTTGTAACATGCATTACATGTATCCTTATGTCGAGTGCATCAACAACCTTGTTCTCTTTTCCTTTGATATGCTTAATATCAAAGTCATATTCACTAAGAAATTCCAACAATCTTGTTTGCCTAGTAATTAAAGGCTATTGTTCAAATAAATATTTCAAACCACTATGGTATGTCCTTAACTCAAATTTCATCCCCATTAAGTAATGTCTCCACATTTTCAGTGCATGAAATATGGCAACAAGCTCGAAGTCACATGTGGCATAATTCTTCTCATGCTCTTTTAGCTTTATGGACTCATAACAAATCACATGTCCATTCTGAGTAAGGACTCCACCAACTCCCTCTTTGCAAACATATGCACATACAACAAAATCTTCATTTGGATAAAAAATCTTGAGAATTGGTGCACTAGTAAGAAATTATTCTAATAGTTGAAAGCTTTCTTCACACTTTAGTGTCCATTCAAATTTAATTCCCTTCTTCTATAAATATGTAATGTGGTGAGTAATTTTGAAGAATCCCTATATGAATCTCCTATGCTATCCAACTAGACCCTTGAATAACCTTACCTATGTTATTTTCTTACGGGTTGGTCATCCTCTAATAGATTTAATCTTCTCTGGATCTACTACTATTCCTTTCTTTGAAATTATGTGTCCCAAGTAATGGATCTGCCTTTGATAAAAAGAACACTCGCTTAACTTAGAATACAACTGGTGCTCTCTTAGCACTTGTAGTATCAACCTCGAGTTCTCTCCATGCTCCTTCTCTAACTTTGAATAAATAAGAATGAAATCTAGGAATACAATGACAAACTTATCTAAGTAATTTTTAAATATTCCATTCATTAAGCACATGAAAGTAGTTGATGCATTTGTTAGCCCAAATGTACCACTACAAACTCATGATGTCCATACTTGGTTCTAAAAGTTTTTTGATTGATGTCTTCCTCCTTTATTCTTACCTGATGGTTGACCTCAAGTCTATCTTTGAAAAGATATTTGCTTCTCTTAGTTGATCAAACAAATAATCAATTATAGTTAGAGGATATTTCTTCCTCGCAGTGACTTTGTTGGCTGACTAAAATCAATGCACGACCTCAAATTTCCATATTTCTTCTTTACAAAAAGTAGTGGTGCTCTCCAAGGTGAAACACTTGGGCGTATATACCCCTTCTTTAACAGTTCTTCTAATTGAATTTGCAGATCCTTCAATTCCGGTGTACTCATTTTGTATAAAGTCTTATAAATTGGGGCAGCGCCGGGAATTAAATCAATAGATAAATCTATATAGTTTTTTGGTGGTAAACTTGATAGTTTCCAAAATACATACTCAAACTCCTACAACACTATAAAGTCCTCAAGACTTGAGATTTTGCACTTGGTTGCCTCTTCCAAATAGGTTGCACACGATTGACATTCTTTCTTGAAGCATATCTTCAGTTGTAAGGATGAAATCTCCCTTATAGAAATAGGTCTTGGAATTCCTTTCACTATCCTTTGCTTTCCTTCTTCATCAAGACAAGTAAAAGTCTTGTTATGACAATTTAAAACAACATGATGTGCATCCAACCAATCCATTCCAATGAGGACATAGTATGAACCAAGTGGTATTATGTTCAGGTCTACAATAATGCTGACACCATTCATATCTAGTGGACAATCTCATTAATTTTCCTTTTAGTCCCAGTAGCTAGTTGAACCAACCATGATTTCTCATGCTTACTTCTCTTGAAATGAAATCTATCAACCAAATTAGGGGAAATGTAACTATGAATTGCTTTTGGATCTATTGAAATTGCAATAGGTTGATTGATAATCTTACCTTCAACCTCAATCATGTTTGACTAATGGTCTAACTATTGATTTTCCAAGGTTGTGAATATTCTTGGGATATTCCTACCCACATCTTCCACTGTACTTGTCTCTTGTACGTTGTGCACAATCCTCATTATGTCTCTCGTATGAGGACAATCTCTGTAGAAATGATCTCCTTTACATCCCGAACATTTGATTCACTGCCTTTCCCTTTTCCCCAAGGATTCTTCCATATTAGATCCACTCTGAGTTGGATGACTTTGCTAATATGTATTAGGATTGTTCCTAAAGAAAGGAAGTTTGAATTTCTTCTCCCTCTAATTCAATTTTTCCTTCTTATCTTTCCAAGACTTTTGAAAAGTTGCTCTGCCTTTGTTATGATCATATAGGTATTTGGATTTTCTGATGGTCCCTTCGAGAGACTTAGGTTTATCAAATTGGATCTTGTCTCTGTAAAATGCTACCGGTCCACTTAAGAACCTTTTCATATTCACCTTCTCCTCTTTAATAAAGCCCCATATCTCAGCAGTTCCAAAAATTTCTTCTCATATTCTTCCATGGTCATATTTTCGAAACTTGAGTTCAAAGAACTATTGCATCTTCTTATCATAGTAGTGCTCAGAAAGGTATTACTACTAGAAATACTTCTTGAACTGCTTCCAATAAATCCTTCTCTCATTGATGTGCTTAACTTGCCTTAGCTTATCTCGCTGCACATAATCCTTTCCTTGTATATGGTATATAACAATATTGGCGTCTAGATTGGATGAGTCATTATGCATATGAAAATACTTTCTTATCCAGAACAACTAAGCTTCAACATCCTCTACCATCTTGTTTTCACCATTAAAGGTTTGTGGCTTAATCTTCTTAATCTCTTCTTCCAAACTGTCTTGTTCATGTCTTCTTCTTTGATTTCCAACTAGGGACACTTCCGGACTACTCTTTGATTCTTCATATGCATATGACTTCTTGGCTAAATGAGTTAGTGTATAATGATGCCTTTGGGTTCTGGTATCACTTCTTGAGTGCCTGGATGTTTTATGACTATCCCTCATTACATGAGATTTTCTTTATTCCTCGTGCCTTAAACCCAATCCATTCTTTATTTTCCTCTACAACTGATTTAAACTATGTAGCAACTAAGTGTTTAGTTGATTTTTCTATTCTTGGACTTTGAATAACCTCTCATTATTAGCTCTACAACTCTACACCTCCATCCTCAAACTCCTCATGGTTTCTACTAGTTCCATTGACTCCATTCTCTCTCTGTTCCCATTATAATACGTCTCCTAATTTCCAACACTAATATTCAAGCCTCGAACGTCTTCTTCATGACTGTAAAGTCCGTGTGCATCTTCCATGTATTATCCTCAATGATGCCATTCAATTATGATATTTACTTGTTCTGGTTGGAACATTGATTCTGCAATAAGTGTGTATACAAATAAAACTGTTAGATACATCTCATTTCCATATTTATAGTATTTTCTTTCAACTTCTAGAAAATATGTGCATTGTCAATTAAGGCTACATGTCCTTTTCCTTCCCAATTTCTGAAGAACTATGAAGCACTTATCTAAAATCTGAGCCTTCATACTTACCCTTCTTTGAATTAGATTTCCAATGACTGTACTCATGCTTCAATCTGAGCTTAGAGATAAAAGTTATAGCTCTTAGAAATAACCAATTTTGTACAATCAAGGTTAGAGATCAACTGTTGTCATTTGTAGAAGAAAATCTAGTGAGAACCAAGGAAACTTTTGTATCAGACATATATAATATTTATGATTGTGAGTACTCAACAACTCTCAGATTAATGATATGATGGTCCAATCATTTTTGCATTAATTTGGAATTGTCAACTTTTCCCTTTTCACACTTTCTCCGGATTGAATTTTTGGAAAAAATTGCTATCTTCCAAACTGAGCGAAACGGGAAAAACTTTAGTAAGGTAAAGTCATCTAGACTGTTGAGAAAATCAGATGTCTACCAGGATTTTTTTTCTAAATATGTGATCTTGGGTCTCTTTTTCTCTAATGAAGATTCAAAAAATTCACCAAAAAGTCTTTCAGAATAGTGGATTTTGGCCTGTCTTTGCATCTCCACTCCAAACCCTTTAGAATTTAGCTAAATGATCCATTAGATCTCTTTATGTTTGCTTCTATTCCTTACTATCCAAATTTCACCATTAATAGTGTTGTCGACAATGAGTACCACCCTCACTGACACTTTTATAGTCTTTGTTATTGCAGGCATACTACATCTGAAAATTCACTCGATTTTGAGCTTCCATGTGCTTGTTATGGCCAAATAAGATTTTGGTTCCAGACTTTTTTAAACCATATTTTATTTTTGCCAATTTGGCATCCTTGTTGATATGGCATGACACATGACTACTAATGTGGTAGTGGGGTCCTACATGTCAGCACCTACATCTACTATGTCATCTCCCTTACCTCCTTACCCTCCATGTCAAATATTCATGCCCCCCCTTTACCTTTTTCCCACTTGATTTCATAAAATTCATTATTATATTTGATTGATTGTGGGCCACTTTTACATCTCTGTCCTTGCTCCACCTGGCATGTTGTCATTGTTTATTATGATAGGGGGTCTTGCTTCCGTCCTTGAGCCTTCCACCCAACACATTATTATTGAATGATGTGATTGGGAAGGTCCCATCTTTGACCATCCATCATCAACGCACATGTTTCCTTGCACTCAATCTAGATAAATGACCTAGATCAATTGCAGAGCATGAACATGTTGGTTGTTTAACCGACCCTTTTTCTTTGCAATCCACTTACCGCCTAGTGGAAATACATCACCCCAAAAATAATTGCGGAGCCCAAACTTAAGTTCAAAAAACCACCTCCTCTACCTTTGCAACTGCTTACCACCATTGTCGATACCACCTTCCACTACAGCCCTAGTCCTTGCTTCATCGATGCCATCTGCGCACTCGAGCTCCACACGACACCACCTGACACCTCCACGTCACCCTATCAATACATGTCATATGCATGGGGTCCATGTCAGATGTGGGGGTCCACATTATTTTTAGGCATTTTTCTCCGGTAACACACACACACACACACATATATATTCTCCCAATAATTCACGGACGCCATGAATTTTAGACTCGGTTGTCCACTCCGTATAATCATCTATTTTTTTGACATAATTCAACCTCATTGCTTGTTGACTCCATGCCATTGCAAGGAATTTTAAATCCACAATTTTGCTCAATTTCCTCCACGAGACTAAACTTTGTATGCACAAATTGCACCAATTGTGCCTCTGTATGTTGTAACAGGAATCCAATTTTAAGAAATTGAACCATCATTCCAACAATACTTGGATTCACAACACTTCCCCAATTATCCTGCTTGAAACATTTTCTCAAGCACTTAATCTCCAAACTGCATTTTCTCCATATACAAGCTAGTTTATGGCCCATACAACGCCAATGTTGTAACCATTAGCTTTGATATCACTTTGTAACATACCGAACCACCCCTATAGCACTATTGAGGTGTTGGGGTACTCCAAATTCCTCCCATCAATTAAAAATTACTCTCTGATACCACTTTGTATCATACCCAACATCCATATTACACCCAATTCACTTTGATTTTAGCTTTGATACCTCTATGGTATGTACCCAACCATCTAATTTGGCCGAAGTCTACATTTTATAGCTCTAATACCATAATTCCTCATTGTCCTATTATGAATTGATTAATGCATGCAAACATGACAACAAAGATTCATGCAACCACAATTAATCAATCATAGATACCGATGCAAACTTATACATGCATGTAGAACAAAATTCAATTTATAACATATAAACATTAAATCAACATAATTATGAATAAATCATAACACTTATCTTTCTGGGAATTAACCACCAACTGGTTGCAAACGAAGGACATTCTACCCAACCATAGGCTCTTTATTGCACTTAATCTCTCTACAATGAGGCCACCCCCATTCCAAGGTTATGAATCTACAAGGGTGAAATCGCCTATGGCTGGCTCTAGCTCTCTTCACACAACCCAAATTCCCATAATTTCACAATATATAAACTCATACAACTATCCCGAATCCATTAGCCATTTTTCCTCATTAGCCTGCACAACCCAAGGAATGGGATCCCCCTCTTTGCCATGCAATCCATCACACTATCCCACTTCCCTCCACGGCTCCAACACATACCGACCATGAAATCTCATTGTTGGGGACTTCAGGGATTCTCAGTTGTAATTCATTTACTCAATGCCAATAATTTCCCTTGCACATGAGCACAATTTCCACATAGTTTTATAACAACCATTTCCATAATTATATTATAGTAATAGTATGGCAACTTAGCGCTGAGAGCAAAACCTCCAAATAGAATGGTTGACAATTCCCCTTTGCATGCCCTAAATTCACAAATTATATTTTGCATGAATTGGAGAAGCCATGTGCTTTCATAAGGAGCCCATGTATCTCTCTTTTCCACTAATTCTAAGGCCAAAGTCTTATAAAGCAAAGGTTTAATGAATTCAAGGTTGAAGGACTTAGGTTCAAAATAAAATAATATTAATTTTCTTTGCCCCCCTCAAGCCCCCTAAGCCCCCTTTCTTTCCCTCTTGTGGAACCATAGCCCCCCATTCTTTTGTTCTTCTCCATCTGCAACCTGTGATGTATTTTTATTATTATCATTTAATGTATAATATTTACATATCGTATCATTTGACTCTAAAACCATTCATCATGTCACACATATATATTGCTATTACAAGGATCAAAACTGGGGGTGTTATGGGTAAGGCACTCAAGACATTCATATAGACACATATCTTTGCATATGAAGTGTATTTGCTATTTTTTACGACTTCTGACATTTTGACAAAATTGCCCAGGGTATTCCTTATACTCACTAGGGTTTCCTCCTCCTAGAAATTATTTCTAAGCTATGGAGTGCATCTTGCTCCACATTGGTGTTTCTGTGAAATCCTCTTTCTCTGGGTTGAATCTCTCAATCCATAATCAAAGATACTGTCCAACATAATTGAAGAAATATGACCCTTCTTCGAAGATTCTATCTCTGTCCTTAATGCAAGCAAAAATAACAATGAAAAAACCCTTGGACCCCAATTTCAAATCAGATTGACCTTTGGGTTTCCATCTTGATTTAACCCACTAGGAAACGCTTTCTCTAAGTGTCAAATGCCTATAAATTTACCTATGATGGCATGATCTTTCGTAAATTAGATGTAACGAACAATGTTACGAGAAGTAACCTCATACCTTGGATTCTCTTTTATTTTAGCTAGGAAACCATTCTAAAGCTTGTTGTCCTTCTTCCCAATCTACCATTCATCGTTGTTATGCGTGTTATCACTCCCTTAAGATTTTCGTGCACCGTCCATTTCGTCTGCAGTCATTTTCAATTTCATCACCCCTTGGACTACATCATTGAATGATGTGATGTTCGAGGCCTGCAAAGGAGTGGCTACTATTTGTCGTGTTAGATCGCAAACCCAACACCTCTACACAATGCCTATGCACACCGCTTTTGAAGTGAAAAGGGTTAACAAAACCTACACTTTTTTTATGTGTTCCTAATCTAATTAGACTAAATAGTTCTCCAAAGTGAAAAGGGTTAGCTAAATCTACTCTATATTTTACTTTTTCACCTTTTGGATTTAGTCTTTCTTATCTTTGTTATACACCTAGTAAAAAAGTTGGCTTTGACCATACACTTTACAAGTGGTTCTAAAATATGAAGTAAGCTAAACGTTCTACCTTTTGGGTTTGTCGACCATCGATGAACGTCTCATCTCCGACAATATCCTTTCGTCGGCAAACCCAAAAGGTAGCGTCTCCGTTGGAGTAGTTGACCACCACACTCCGTTCCCGTTTGCCCTGTATTTCGTGCCCCCCTTACTCTGCGGCCTGCGTGGCAGTTTGGTGAAGCACATTAATGCATGGCCACCCTTCTTCACGAAGCCTTCGAAGGTTCAAAGTACCTTCTCCCGCGCGCCCGAACTTGCCTGTCTCCACTTTGCTCACATCTGCTCTGGTGCAAGGAGGTTCGATTCCACCCACTTCATTCTGCGCGCTTCTGCTTTGGTGATTGGTGCACATGTTAGTATACCATGACAACTCTCTTTGCGTTCGCTCCCAAGGCAATGCTCTCTGCGTCTTGTTTTTATATGAATAAGAATGTAATTGGTTCCTCAATGTATTAACAATTTTAACATGGATTAAGTCTATTCATGGTGTTTTAATGCAAGTTGCATTGCAATTTTTATTCATAGTGTATAGACTTCATCATTTCAATATGCAAGTTGCCTTTCTATTCATGGTGTTTTAATGCAAGTTGCACTGCAATTTTTGTAAAGGATAGAATGATTTTGAATGCACATACTAACCCGTGCATCAATCACCAGAGCAGAAGCGAGCAGAATGAATTGGGTGGAATCGAACCTCCTTGCACCAGAGCAGATGTGAGCAACGTAGAGATAAGGGAGTTTAGGGGAGTAGAGTGGAGACATGCGAGTTCGGGTGCGTGAGAGAAGATACTTCAAACCTTCGAAGGTAGCGTGAAGAAGGATGACCATGCATTAATGCACCTCACCAAACTGCCACGCAACCCACATAGTAATGGGGACACGGAATACGAAATGAACGAGAACAGAGTGTGGTGGTCAACTACTCCAATGGAGACACTACCTTTTGGGTTTACCAACAAATGGATATTGCCACCAAAAATGATGGATATTGCCACCAAAAATGAGACGTTAACTTATAGTCGACAAACCCAAAAGGTAGAACGTTTAGCTTACTCCCTAAAATATTCACCTCTAAGAAAACTTAAAGTGCATATACTTTATATATGAATCCTCACTATAAAATATATATTTTGTATTTTATACGAGAAATATAATATCAAGCAATATTAAAATCTGGATAACATACAACGGAAGAGATGGGATTTTACAAGTGGTTTTAAAAGTTAGTCATGATATCCCTTCCAAGACATAACCACATAATAGATACATGTGTTGTTTCATATAGCGAATCCAAATTATGCAACGTCCAAGATTTCAATGCCTCTCCACGCTAATTACCTGAATTTGATCATGACATGGCGGTTTAACCCTGAATTTGATCATGACATGGCGGTTTAACAAGGCTATTATTCAGACTGTTTTTTATAAGGTATTCGGAGTGAAAGAGGAATATGAGTGTCGTAGGTATGGAGATGAGAGCCGGCCTATCCGCTCAGAGTTTCACAAACTTACCACTACAATCATCATCTGCGGCCCTGAAACCCACCATATTCTCCCCGCCTACAAATACTCGCCTCATCTCCGTGAGAAGAAGCAGCGCTTCCACTTCACAAAATGGACCCTTCTTGCTTACTCACATCAAAAACTCATTTCTGGGAGAAACCACCCATTACTTGAAGTCGCTCTCCGCATCTCAAATTCTTCCTTCTTCCCCTGTTCCAATCAATGCTCTGATCAAGAGATGCAAAGAGCGGCCTCTAGACAAGGTCATAGAGAGCCAGAAGAAGCTCAAATTAGTCAACCAGATCAAGCACATGCTCCTCAAACAACCCAACCACAAAATGTCTGTGGCAGAGCTTGCCAAGCACCGAAAGCACCTCGGCCTCCAGAGGGGGCGCAGACTCATCCCCATATTGAAAAGATACCCATCAGTCTTCCAACTAACTGAAGAAGATGCATACTGCTTTTATTTCACATTGACTCCCCAGGCACAGGAGCTGCACTGGGAAGAAGTGCAGATTAAATCTCAAATGGAGGGTCTCTTAGTTGAGAATCTCAGGAAGCTTTTAATGATGTCTGTGAGCAAGAGGGTATTGCTGGAGAAGATTGCCCACTTAGCTACTGATATGGGTCTGCCCATGGATTTCAGAACTAATTTATGCAATAAGTATCCTGAGTTTTTTAAGGTTGTTGATACAGATTATGGGCCTGCATTGGAGTTGACTTCATGGGATCCATCTCTTGCAGTCTCTTCTGCAGAAAAGAAGACCTCGGAAGAAGCTAATAATCCGGACAGTGATCTTATACTTGACAGGCCTCGGAAGTTCAAGAAGATAAATCTTCCCAATGGATACAGTTTGTCCAGGAAAGATAAGCAGCGTATTCTTATGTTTCAAGAAATGCCATTCATTTCGCCTTATTCGGACTGTACTAGTTTGAAACCAGCTTCGATGGAGGCTGAGAAGCATGCCTGTGCAGTAATTCACGAGTTACTGAGTCTTACTGTGGAGAAGAGAACGCTGGTTGATACTTTGACCCATTTCAGGCATGCCTTCAAGTTTTCTAACAAGGTGAGAGCGGTGCTTTTACGCCATCCTCAGCTTTTCTATGTGTCTTTCAAGGGGGATAGGGATTCTGTGTTTCTCAGAGAGGCTTACCGTGGCTCGGAATTGAAAGAAAAGGGACCCCTTTTGCTCTGGAAGGAGAAACTTCAGGCATTGATGTTGGCGGGGAAGAGGCAGGCAACTGAAAGGCAGGATGAGGATGAGGTTGTGGAAGGATTGTTATCAGATGGCATGTTTGAGGTTGAAGATGAGGGTGATTTTGATAATTTTGATGGTGATGAGTGGAGTGATTTGGAGGATGGAGAGATTGGGCTTGCACCGAAACCAGAGTTTCCGGGCCAGGCAGAATTCTTCAAGTCTCCGGTAGAGCGAAAGCTTGCAGCTGGAAGTTGTGATGCTGGATCAAGAGAACATTGGTGATCAATAAAACATTGACCAAAATTATATCCAGCTGAAATATCCATATGTAAGTACAATGGAATGAAATTGCATTCCTCGAGATCAGTCTGCCTGTTGGTATGAAAAAGGTCTAGTTTGAAATATAAATAGTAAAATTGCTTGTCTCAACAGAGAGGAAGTGGTTAGGTGGAAAAGTGTCTGCTAGGCTTAACAGAGAGAAAGTGGTAAAGTGGAAAAGTGTATAAATATTCTGTTTAGGCCTCATTTTGAATATTCTTGCTATTCTTATTGTATTCAGAATCTCTTTCTGATAATGTCCTATGAAAAGCCGAGTTAATGAAGAGTACTGTTTACTGTCGAAATCTCTGTGCATGTGTTTATCCTGTTATGGTGAATATTGTCATCCTAGCTTATCATCTGATACTGTTTTATATTCGTGCATTTTGCGTTATTTTTATTGAGAAAGGTCTTTAGCTCTTGTTGGACCTTCAAGCAGCCTACACTGCGTATTGGACTTTGAATACAGGTCTCTTTTCCAAGCAGTTAAGTTAGAAGTAGCTTTACACTGCATCCTGTTAAGCTTTCTGTTAAAGTAATTTGTTTGAAGAATTCTAGTTCAATTGTGTAGAGAATGCCTGGCAATCTACTTAAAAAAGAATGTTAGTTTAGCATATTTTATAGAAGATTTTATACTTGAATTGATTTACAGCAACAGGTAATGTGAAGTGGCCCAAGGAGTTGTTCTTTAGATAAATTCAATGTTCTAAAACTTTTTTCAGAAGGTTTCCTAGCATTTAAATTTTCTTTCAAGTAGTAGATTATTGTATGCTATCCATATGTATTGTAAGACTTCTAAAGTTTCTTTATAATTTCAATTTAAGTGGGACACCTCAGAAGTACATCCTTCGTCTATTTCTCCTTTTATCTCATCTCGGTCATGCATCTTCCTTTTACAGGATTTGAGGCTTAGTCCATTCACCTGCCTTTCTTCTAAGATCACGTTAATTTGTTTGGATTCTGGCAACTATGCACATCCTTCTCTGACTTGTTATGATGGAAAGGTAACAGGGCATTTCAAAGCCATTTTGGATGATCTTGTTGTAATACATAGTAGTGGAACTCACGGAAAATTATAGAAATAGAATCCTTGTTTGAATTTTTTTGGGAAGATGTCTTACTTATTCAAAGTAAACAAAAAGTGTAATGCATGTAGTCATCAAGATTTAACTTTACGCTAATTTATAAATTATTATGGGATCAAATATTTCATTCTCACATATGTTAAATTTAGAGCTGCTATTAAGTTCTTTTCAATTTGCTCGAGAATAATAGCATAAGTAGGATCACTGAAAGAAACACAATCACAAGGTACACAACA